>JAJMLM010000274.1:0-13401 GCA_030569635.1 Pichia thaimueangensis
GTCATCCTGGATTTGTGCAGTCAAACTACTACTAGTGGAACCAATGTAAACGCTACCATCTTCAACATAAATCCCCATATCATCGAGTGAGTCTTCGTCAGAATCCAGGGTGACGTTGAAGCTGTCAGAAACAGCCCATGCAGTTGCCATAAACATAAAAATAAATAAACCAAACAATTTCATGATTTGTTGATGTTGCTTTGAAGAAGGATAGAAAAGAAAGACTAGCCATTTATGTATACATATATGAGGGTATATCCTACAATACAGTTGATTCGAGGAAACAGCTGCTATTTATTTTTCCGTTAATATAACTCCGGGTTGGTTTTAAAGTCGGAAGCCAAATAGCATTCAACAAACCAATACAATATATACTTCTAGCGTAAGGTTGGTGGTTAGGAAATTGCCGAAGCTTACTAAAAAATGCACATCATTTGTTCCATCTAAAGATGGGTGCGTTTACTTGGAGGTTACAGTAGGTTACAAAAAGTGACGGTGTATGTTGATACACTATCCGTCTACGAAGAGTCCTTATATAAGCAGCACTATCTCCAAGGAATGTACCGTTCTGCCTCCTGCCTCCTGCCCGATTGGGAAGTCCGGGCGCCGAGCACCGAGGTGCGATAGAAGGTAGAGTAAACTTAGGAAAAAGATGTCACGCACCATCTCGGTCTTCAACCTCTGGTCTCTGGTCTATTGCCATCATTCTGGACGCGTCGACCGACGCAGAGCCCGAGAGGGCGAATCGCCGGGGAGAGCTAGGGAGCGCTGAGCTTTGCTGGTGGCAAAGTCTGCGGTTAGTACATCAGACAACAGGAGGGAGGAATTAGAAAGGGGAGGGGGAGTCAGACATACCAATAGTACACAACACAACAACAAACAATGTCCAGAATAGCCAACGTAATCTCCAGATTGGCAATACCAGTCTCTGCAGCCATTCTTTTGGCTGACATGTCCCTTTATGATGTCAAAGGTGGTGAAAGAGCGGTCATTTTCGATAGATTCCAAGGTATCAAACCAACCGTTGTCGGTGAAGGTATGAATTTCATCATTCCTTGGTTACAAAGACCAATCATTTTTGATGTCAGAACAAGACCAAGAACAATCACAACTACAACAGGTTCTAAAGATTTACAAACTGTCTCAATCACATTGAGAGTGTTACATAGACCAGATGTCATGAAATTACCTACAATTTATCAAAATTTAGGTTTGGATTATGACGAAAGAGTCTTACCTTCAATTGGTAATGAAATTTTGAAATCAACGGTTGCACAATTTGATGCTGCTGAATTGATCAATATGAGAGAGGTTGTTTCCAATAGAATTAGAGATGAATTAGAAGTTAGAGCAGGTCAATTCAATATTAAATTAGAGGATGTTTCTATTACGCATATGGCGTTTGGTCAAGAATTTACAAAGGCTGTCGAAAGAAAACAAGTTGCTCAACAAGAAGCTGAAAGGGCTAAATTCTTGGTCGATAAGGCGGATCAAGAACGTAAAGCCGCAATTATTAGAGCTGAAGGTGAAGCTGAGGCTGCAGATCATATCTCCAAAGCTTTAGCAAAGGCTGGTGATGGTCTTTTACTCATTAGAAGATTAGAAGCGTCCAAAGAAATTGCTGAAACTTTGAGTCATTCACCTAACGTTGCTTACTTACCGAAGGGTGGTGCCGGTGACGAACCTGGTTCCAGCCAATCTCTCCTATTAAACATTGGCCGTTAGCCTCTATAGTCATCCCTATATATTTATTGTTTGTCTCCCTATGTATCTCCTGTAAATAAATACCAGTATTGCCTCCTACGCCACGCTAGGCAGAAACGGAACTCACGGGAAACGGAAAGCGGAAAATCACGCCCGCCCTCCCACGGAGACATCGTCATGTTTCTCTGTTTCTGTTTAGCACCCTCTACCCTACTCCCCTTCAAGATCTCTTATTGTTTAAACTTCGTTCTTAGAATTCTCAAGATTATATTGCAAAAGATCCATGCAGGAGATTACACCTTCTTCTTCCTTGAAAAATAGTCCCCTACATCCTCAGAGTCCACATGGTGCGGTCAATATTGACCTTATAAACAACGACAACAACAACAATAATAATAATAATAATAATAATAATAATAATAATAATGACATTCACAGCACAATCTTCAAAAATGACTCATCAGGCTCTCAATTGAAGAGTTCAAACATAATATCTGATTCTCCATACGTGCCATCTTCTTCTTCTTCTTCTTCCTCTTCCATGAACTCTAAAAAGAATGTGAATAATCTTAACAATGACTCTTCGGTTTTCCATGGAAATGTTAACCTCAAAATTGCATGTCTTGCATGCCGTGATAAAAAGCTTAAATGTGACAAACTATTACCCGTATGTACACGATGTGCAAAGAAAAATATCCCTTGTATTTATGTCGAACATAAGAAAACGGGCCCAAAACCAAACTCCGCCACTCCGAAAGTCAAAAAACCAGTTACTTATTCCAATCCTAATAAAACCAATAAACCAAAGTCCTTACCACTAGAGCATTTATTAACTCCTATATCAAATAATTTGAAATCTTCAAATAAAATGCTTCACACCTCTGATGTATCTAATGATGCAACCCATCCAAACAATAAAAAGTCAAAAATAAAAAGTGGAATTGATGATGATCATGATGATGGTTCATTATCAACTCGTATACCAGTTGTTAACTTTATGAATCCATCGACATCGCAACAAAAAGAACTCATTTCCGCCCATAGTCACAAAAATGGCAATCATTTACACAGTTATTATCATGATCGTCCTACTGAAGCTAATAGTATATCAGCACTTGATAATAATGGTAACAGCAATACAATTTCTCCACTCTCGAGACCCAAATCTTTTGCCTTGCAAATTGAATGTCCAGGTAATAAAAGTGATTGTGATAGATCTTTTTCTAATATTTCAAATTCTAATATTGTTGGTACTCCTCCTTTTAATAAAAACACACACCCTCTTTGTACAGGATTGGATGATTCCAAACAAAAAATATATCGGCAACCTTTTAATACAAGTCTAACGAACTTAACTAACAAGTCTTTTGAGGAAGTCATTGGCTTACCAAACTTAAATTTAACGATGCAAGATATAGACAATTTTCACTCCTTCTATTTCAATTCTAACACAAGAATCTTCAAATATTCTGTCCAGCGATATTACAATACTTTTGTGAAAGATCCTAAATCAATTTTGCATTATTCTTATATGATATGGACCATAGCTTGCTTTTATTTAGATAAATATGAACATATTGTTAACAAAATGTATGAAAATGCACTTACACAAATGACCAACTATTGGGAATCTAACAGAGATTCTTTCCATTCTGATATTTTAACCTATTTACATGCACTATGTTTAAAATCTCAATTTGAATTTTTATCAGGGAGGGAAATGAGAGCAGCTTTAACGATTTCTTCTTCAATAAGATTGACTCAGATGTATGGTTACGATCAAATAGATTTGTCACCAACCACTTTGAGTACACCAGCAATTTTTTTCAGAAGTTTTTCTGTATCTTCAGAAAACTATGGGTCTGCAAATACGTTAATTCAAGATGATAATTTGGATCCTGATATCCCATTGGTGGAAGAACGTAGAAGAGTTTTATGGGAGGTTTTTGCAATTGATAAATGGTCTTCATTGGTTACAGGATTACCGTGTGCATTATCCGTAGATAGTTTATCTGTAATTTTCACTAAATTACCATCACCTACATCATTTTTACCTCTTAATAATGAATCAGACATGTCGGAGCCTGAGCATGAACAAAATAGTTATTATTTACATGAAGCAATGCAAAAATTGGATAATAATCAGGTTTTGTTAGACATAAACTCTTCATCTTCCAAAATTTTACTTCTAACTATTTCCGAAAATATCATTAAATGGTGCAAAATGTTTTTAACTATGGTTGAGTTGGAAACTTTGAAATCCGCTTCCAGTATAGATTCAATCAGAAATAAAGTTGATGAATTGGTTAGAAATTTCGAAAGTATGCATAATAATTTGTTGTTTTTCGACCTAACCACGGAACCCTTAATGAATATTGTCATTACAAATACGTCAACTTTGTTATATCAAACTGTTTTAATTAAGTTTGGTTCATTATTTGATTTACAATTCAAGGAGGATCGTACCGGTGCAACCATTTGCGAAAATGAAATAAAACTTTTCCGAGACATATTGGATGAAGTTTCAACAATGAGTGAAAAGTTAGTGTTGAGATTTATCAAAAAACAACATATTGAAATTCATTTGAAAAAAGCTCCTGTTTTTATTGTCTTTATAAACAGCATTAAATCATTATTTCAATGTATTGCATTTGTCTATAGATTTAATAACATCTTGCACATCAATGAAGAACGGAAACAATCCTTATTGGAAACTATCCAACTATGTGCAACAATTATCAATGGGATGTCGGTGAAAACTCCGATTGTGGAGAAAACGAAGGATATTATTAATAATGGACAAGAACTATTAGATCATTCTCCCCATCTTCTTTCTTTTTTCGACTCATTTTTTGATTCAGCTAAAACATACTAGAACTTTGTAAATTTATTCTCCTTTTATTATTATTATTTGTAAATTATTTTTAAGACTGTATTTCAAAAAACAAAAGGTTTACATACATTTACACTTATAAGCTATATACATTAACATTCTTTTAATTTGTTAATCTTTATCCAATAATTATAATAAAACTATATAACCTTTATTACTGATTACTAACTTTCAAAATATTTTTTGAATCTACTTCGCCGTTTCTGATTTTAAAAAATAAACCTATAATTGTATTGGCCCCCATAGCAACATGATAAACGTGATCATGTTTTTCTTTGTTAATATCAAATGGATGTGGTCTTCCCTTTGGGGCAAGTTTTATCAAAGGAATAATAAAATATTTATTTAGAAGAGGTACAATCAACGCAGGTTTTCGTTCAATATAAGCCAATTGTTCTTTAACTGTTGGTAGTTTAGTTGCATTACTCCATACACCGGCAAGTGCTGCTGCTTGTGATTCAACTCGGTTAAAGAAAAAACCAGCATATGTGTTACCCACTAAAGCTAACGTTGGATCTGCTACTGAAAATGTATACTTGTACCAGTTGAATATATTATTGGGATTCAAATCAATCACTGATTTATCGATAAATGGATAGTACATGTGGTAACCAGTCCCAATGATAATAACATCAAAACCAGATTCAATAGAACCATCGGAAAACCTAACAGCATTTGATTCTGGTAAAAACTCATCAATTGTTGGTTTATTAATAATACCCTTAGCGTATGAACATAGTGTTGCCCAAGTGCTGTTAGCGGAATCGGACTGTCTAGATATATAAATTGGCAAGTTCTCTAAATCTCTTGGAAACGCATATTGGATAGAATCAACAACTGAGACAGAAGAACCGATAAATAATGGCTTTTTAGCAGTTCTTAAAAAATAAGGATCACGAATTGTTTTGGCAAGCCTAACTGTCACCTTTTCTTTGTTAAAATTTGCAAATTTGATTAAGTTTTTAAAGTTTGGAATAAGTGGAACAGTTTTACCATTTCCAATGACAACGGCATCAAAAATTTGTTTGTACCAGTTCAAATATTTTTCACCGTTTTCTTTACTAATATAAGAAACAACAACTTCCCACTTTCCAGATGAATTTTTTGTCACCCTTTCAACATTAGTATTGAATCTGATATATTTATCTAAATGATTCACCTTTACTGCCTCCTCTAAATAATTACCAACATCGGCTGCCGATTGAAAGTTAGGTATATGTTCGTATTTTGTGTTAACTGCGTCAAGTTCTTTACCGATTCTTTCGTGAAATGAAAACTGCATATACCTATTTGTAACATTGGTAAAGAGTCCATTATATGCGCCAGAACTTCTCCATTGATTCTTGATGATGGATTCAAATTTTGGAGTAAACCGAACTTTGACAGGTTTCTCAACACTAGAATTTTCCAATTCTTTTTCAAGTGTATCATCAATTGAAATAGATTTGTAGATTTGGGAAGGATCAGAGAGATTCAGGGACTCATAAAATTTTTCATCAACATCTGGATAATCTGGATCTTTGTTATTATTGCCAAAACTACTCTTATCCCAAACACCTCCGATAGATTCATTTCGTTCAAATGCGACTAATTCTGGAAAAGCCAAGATACCTTCTTTTTCATAACTTGAAATATCTTTTTTGCCAAATAAAGAATTTCCATCTACTGTTGTTCTAGATAAATCATAAAGAGAAGCGATTCCGGATGGTCCCGCCCCAATAATTGCAATAGATTTCACGTTAAAATGTTGTGGGGTCTCAATTGTCATATCTCGATCTCTGTGGCTGGAACCAATCTGATTAACATAATAACAAGCATTATTTAACACCCAAAAAATGAAAATTTCCAACAGTCAAAAAGATGTTTATTTATTTTAAAAGAATTTACTTTTTATATGTAGATCTAAAACGGTTTCCAAAGAAAAAATAAAAGTGCTAAGACAATACGGAGCCACAGGCCACAGTTTTCGGTCCCCCGACTCCACATTTCAAAGTGTGGCTCAGCAGTCGGAATTTCTTACTTCCGCCAGTTTTTGGATTATGATGATGAACTATTAATTCCAGGTGATTTTTCCGCATTTTTAACCTGACACTTATAAAACGACTATTATATTGTAGTCTCTATAAATATTCATAAATTTTAATTTAAGTAAAAGATAACTATCATACGAACTTCTTACAATTGAAGATATGTCATTTGTTAATTTAGCAGCCGAAACAACCACGGAACCAGTAGTTACTCTATTTGTGGTAGATGATACTCCAATCGACCAACAAATTGAAAATTTAATTAGAGGTCATAAAGAATTAAATATTACCAGAAATGATAATAAAAATATTGTTTTGCAAGGTAGACAAGATCTCGAAGGCTTGAGGATTTTACCAAAAGAAAGTAGAGAAAGATTGGAAAAAGACGGTATTGATTTAACCCAAGGTTATCCCGAAGTTCCTTCAAGAGATGATATTCCTGTTTTTGTTGATCAGGCATTTTCAGTTAGACAAGAAGATGTTCCATTTATTGAAAGAGGTAAAAATGCTGATCCGGAAAAGAAAGCTTTGTTTGGTGCAGCTTCAGAAGTCATTGACTTAACAAAAAATGTCGGTACTGAAATTGTTGGTTTGCAATTGACTGATTTAACAGACCAACAGAAGGATGAATTGGCATTACTCATTGCTGAAAGAGTTGTTGTGTTTTTTAGAGATCAAAAATTACCACCATCAAAGCAAAGAGAATTAGGTAGTTACCTTGGTAGCGTTGAGGTTCACCCACAAGCTGCTAGAGTTCCTGGATTTCCTGGTATTTCAGTTATTTGGAATGACTATAAAATAAAAAAAGGTATGGAGCTAAATTTTAACAATCTAAATATTGGTAACTGGAGTATCACTAACTATCCTTCTCTTGGAAATCAAGTGTGGCATACAGACTTGGTCCATGAAAACCAACCTGCCGGTTATACACATTTGCATTTGGATGCAATTCCAGAAACTGGTGGTGATACTATTTGGGCATCTGGTTATGGGGCATATGACAAGTTAAGTGATGAGTTTAAAACATTTTTAGATGGTAAAGAAGCTGTTTATGTCTCGGCACATGCTTATTTAGACAGAAATAATCCCTTCACTGGACCAAAAAGAGTTGAAAGAATTCACCCTCTAGTTAGAACTCACCCGGCAACTGGTTGGAAATTTTTGGCGGTTAACAGAAGCATGACAAAAAGAATTGTTGGAGTTTCCCCAGTTGAAAGTGACATTATTTTAAACTATTTATTTGATGTGTATGAAAAGAATGCAGATATTCAAGTTAGATTTAAATGGACAAATACCAAGCCTGGTTATGGTACTTCAGCAATTTGGGACAATAGAGTTTCTCAACACAGGGCAGTTTGGGATCATGAGAGTGAAGACGCCAGACACGGTACAAGAGTTACTTCCTTAGCAGACAAACCATATTTTGATTCAAATTCAAAATCTCAAAGAGAAGCGCAGGGTAAATATTTGCATAAGTGGGACTAAAGACAATTAATGATGACATAATAATTCCAATTTTTTCCTTTTAGAAATATTCTATTTTTTATTTTTTTACTTAACTTTTTATCCTTTTTATTAATAACTTTTGTTTATTTTCAATTCTATAAATATTTCTCAAGATTGTTATGCTATTTCAGGTCTTAAAAATTTTACAAATTTTCCTAATCGATTTGTTTGTTGTTATCATATTTGGCGAATAATGTATAATACTCCTTGCTACTGTTTTGTTTTGTTTTCAATGCATTATTATCGGATTACTTGGTCAAATCAAACTCGAATCTTTAGAAGTGTAGCGTTAAGAGTTGCTAACGGTCGTGGCCGCGATTAACACTGTGAAGTCCTTACTCGGGTCCTATCATGGTTGCCAAAATGTTCGATCTATTAAATGTTATGAACAGTTTTCCACCACTCTCAAATTAGAAACCTGAAATTCTTCTTGAAGATATAAGGAAAATAAAAAATGTTGCTTCTTTTTTATTAACTCTACATGTACTTCAGAATTATTGGTAAATGATTTTAATTTTAGTTTTATAAAAGTTTATGAGCTTTATCTAAAAAGTTTAATTAGTAAAAATTATATGAATAAATTTAGTTGAGACAAATATGAAAGAAATTTAGAATAAATAGTATATCGTTCAAAAATATATCATATCTTATTTCTCTCCTTGATCAACAACTTTTTGTTGGACCACTTTCACTTTTCTGGAAACACCATTTTCATCTGTTTGATGTTCCAAATCCCATTCTTCTAACTCATCAAGTTTGACTTTAATAATTTTATTTCCCAATTCACCATTTTCAAGACGATAGATGATTTCACGGTGGACATATTTTCCAATTTTTGGCAAGGTAAATCTCCAGACAAAATAATATCCCACACAAACACCAAGAATAGCGATGGTTACAATTGGATAGGTTGCGTAGAAGAATGTTACATCGCTTCCTATTAATGTTCCTTTCGGTGGTACAAATGCTATTGCAATAACCATCAAATCAAAGAGAATCAAAATAATCAAAATTGGTAATGGCAAATATTGTCCCTTAGTGTCCAATCCTCTTAATTTTCGTTCTCTTCTAATTTTTATTAACCCAATTACCACAAAGAGCGAAAAGATATAACCTGAATAAGAACCCATATCAACAATAAAATTATAAGCAGATCCCGCTGGTGGAGCAACAATCATAATAAAATTTACCAACCAAGTAACAAAAATTGGTCCCAGAGGAGTTCCAAACGGTTTTATTGATGTCCAAAATGTTGTAAATGGTAGAACACCTTGTCTTCCACATTCCCTTAAGGATCTTGAATGTGACAAGACTGCAGTAATCAAATGACCCAAACTGGACAAAGCAACCATTGCTGCTAGACCTTGTGTTGCAGCCTTATTTCCAAAAACGTTTTTGAACATGGTGGTAGCAATTGTATTTCCTGAAATTTTGAGCTCCTTAACTGAAGCAGAAGCATAATATCCGGTGATAATCAAAATATAAACAACAAAAAGAGTGATTAATGATATTGGCACATAAACTGCATAAGTTTTCAATAGTTTCTTTTCGGCTTGTTCCTCACTATCTGCTTCACCTCTTGCATGCTCCGCAACAACACCAAAGGCATAAGTAGTACCACCATAAGAGAACGAAACTTTAATAATTGCATTAGCAATGGCATTTCCATCTGAAGTGGTACCTTCCCAAACATTATGAAAATTTTGATGTGGATCAGCAACTTTGGTATGACCTCCTAAAACAACCCAACCTAGAATAATTAAAAAAACAAGAAAAACAACTTTAACAAAACCTAAAACATTCTGTAATCTTAAAGACCACTTGGTACTAGCACCAATACAAATACAGGAAAATGTTAAGGCACCGATGGCAATTCCCCTATAGTGCCAAACATTTCCACTATCACTGGTAGTAGAAAGAACATATTGACCGAAGGCCAACGCACTGGTAGTAGTATAAGATAAAATAACAGATATAGCAGCATACATAGTTGGAACCAAAAACTTTGGCTTAGGATATGCCTTTTCTAGATAAGCAACATCGCCACCGTTTCTTTTTGGAAAGTAACTGGCATATTCAATGTACACAAAAATTGTGGTTAAAGGAAAGAAAAAACATAGAATCCAAAGAACATATGTAGAACCAATAGATCCCATAGATTTCAAAATTGAACCGGGAGTACTAAAAATACCAGTTCCAACAACCCCTTGTAAAACCAAAACAATAACACTTAATGGACCGACAGAATAACCTAAAGGATTTCTATTTTCAACTGGTGCTCCACTGGTTATTTCAATATCAGATCCATAGCCATCACTTACATATTCTATTGAATTATCCGATGTATCAATAGTTGTGTTTAAAACTTCAATATCAGATTCCTTGAATGTCTTATTTTTTAATAATTCAAACATTTTTTTAGAAGCAAGTTGTTTTAAAGATTTTCTTTGTTAATGAAGAAAAAAACCAAACGTGTGAAGTATAAGTTGTTTTTTTCTCATATGTGTGGGGTGATATACACTTATATATTGGTGTAAAGTTACATTTTTATTATAAAAAATACATGAAGTGTGGCAACTTTATTAAGATCAAAAGTGGTGCACTAAATAGGTACTCTAATAAACATTGTTTTCTGTCAACTTAATATTGTCCGCCTCGTAAATATGGATTAATCCACCATTGGTTTGATCAACAATAATTTTTGAGATAATACTTAAATATAGCATAGGCAATGGATAATTAGATAGAAGCAGCATAGTAAGCTCTTTGCTTACTGTGGTGGATATAAATGGCATTAATGAAAGGCATTAGAGAGATAATTGTGAGAAGTGCTGAGGTATACCAGAGATGTGGCGGGGAAGTGTGGAGCGTCTGCGTTTTAGAATTCTGGGCACTAACTCTTTAGATAACGTCGACTACTTTTGGGTCGAAATTACCAGTAATTTATCCACCTCCCGTCCTTTTAAAAAATTTTAATAACGCATCATAGTAACCTTCACACTTATCTGTAGTCTATACTTCTCCCATTCATGATGGTGCAAAGTGCCGAAAATGGAAAAAATTCGGCCAACTTTCCGAGAAAGACTGGGCTTATGTTTTCTATACATATATATATTATTATTTTTGTTATATCCATAAAGTCTTCATATACCTCGATTATATTTGAGTGAAATAATCAAATCCTACACCGGCCGCAATTTCCCCTTCAACATCAGAGTCAAAAGTGTGGCTCGCGTGATGAAGTTTCATATTTCTGCCCATTTTTATGACGATTAGTTATTTATTCTAGGTAACTTAACTATTATCCAAAATATTAATATTCAAAAATTGTATTTCAAACTTCGGCAATTATTTGGGATTAAACAAAAATGCTTTAAGCATTAAAGATGTCAATCATTAATTCTGCTACAGAAACAACTAAAGCGAGGTCGCTTGTTATAGTAACTAGTATTCCAGTTGACCACCAAATTGAATTTATAGTCTGAATCAATAAAGAATTACATACTGTAAAATTTTAGACTAAAAGTAATGTTATGCAAGTTGAACATTGTATATTAACGTTTCTCGAAAAGAAATGCGGAAACCTATCTCGGATCTCGGACTTTTTACAAGTTTTCAAGATCCGCTTTTCGGCTAACGCGCCAAAAAGGGAAAAACCAGTGTTCCAAGTTTCAGCGTTACGCCACCGTACGACAAAGAGTCATGTTGTGAACAAAATTTTGTGTTAAGTAGATTAATAATAGTGTCAAATTTTATTTGCAAAAAATTAATTGACATTTAATTTTCTTATTATTGTGAAAAATAGGCAAAGAAGCACAAAATCCTTAAATTAAAATTAAAGAAAAGGTTTCTGTTACAATAAATTTATCACAAATAGGTTGGGTATCATCCTTAAAATATTTTTATCAAAAATTTAAGTTTCTTTTATTTTTTCAAAAATAAAGTTTCTACAGCAAGCAAAAGGTAAATTTAATATGTATTAATTCCTTTTGCAAAGATATATCCCTTAGATATTATTGCTTTAGAAAACTATCTAAAATACTTAATCGCTTAACCTTCTTTTTTTATAAAAAGTGGTAATATAGGAATAGGAATTATAGCCGATATTTGAAAATTGTAAAGATATTAATGCTAAAAATTAATATATTGTTGTTTTTTAATTTTTTAATTTTTTTGAAGAAGTTGCAACAAAAAAGTATTCTTTAACAAAATCTAGTCTACCGCGTGGTGGTGTTTCGTCCTTGTTCCATAGGGTGAAGTACCTGGATGGTGGTTGTTTGTTTTGCACGAACATTGCCAATTATCACCCTTGATTACTTGTGCTGACTGTTATCTGTGGGTGATCGACTGGTGAATTGTCTCACTGACATTTTCTCAACCAGTATCATACCAGCGGGGTGGGTGAAAGAATGGGTTGGAATGGAAGGGGGAGTTTAACAAGTGTTTATCAATTTTGAGTCTTTGACATTTGTTCCAGTGCTAATAATTCTTCATATTAAAATCATCTACACAAGGCTATAGAAATAATTAAAAGATATAAAGGAGAATAAGACAGAAATTTTTGGAGGTATAGACCGTTCATATTATAAGTGTGAAAACAAATCATTCTTGGCATTTTTAATATCAACCACATTCAAAGTTTTTCCCTATTATTATGTATTGTAACAATATCCATATTGAAGAATGATTTATTTTGCAAGATTCCTAGCAAAATATTCTTTTTCTTGGATAGAAAATACAGATCAAAAGTGATGTGCCTACTTTACTGTAATTCTGTCAACTTGCAAGTGTACAGCCCGAAAGCTATAATCCAAGAATGACTAGCATTTCTATTCAACATATCCGTCAACATTTGAGCCACTTTAAAAGATGCAATTCAATACCATTACCGCCAATTAATTTTGCAACGTCTTGATTTAGGTACTCAGAACCTTGGTCACTAAAGAAAGATTTCACCTCATTGTCAAATTGAGTTTCAACCCACTTTATGAATTTTTGAATTATACCATGCACATCTGATTTCATTGAAATGCAATACACCTTGGTGAAACCTGTATAGCTGTCCTTGAAGCTAATAAAATACTGTGGACGACCACTGTGCGTTGGACGCTCTACCTGACAAACATCTGTGTAGACCACATTAAATGGATGTGGGACAATGTACTTATTCCTACTGCCCTCAACGGCATTTGAACGTCTAGCTTTACCAATCATACATGTTGGACAATCATCTTTTCCAATTGAACTCTTTAATTTCTCGGTCTCTGCAGG
>JAJMLM010000275.1:0-13031 GCA_030569635.1 Pichia thaimueangensis
ACGACCGCTAAGGAGGCAACAATTTCATCTTGGTCAGAATTGATCAGATAAAAGTGTTGAATTGGATTGCATGATCTTTTGAAATTGCTCACCTCTCTTTCTAAAACTATATCGATATCGGATGCATATCTAGTGAAGGAATACCAAGCTTCTCGAAGAACAACTGCAACTTCGTCTATTTGATAGTTGTCCGTATTGAATTGCCTAACTTCTAGATTCATCTCCATGTCTGGTAAAGAACAAACAGAAGGACGTATGGGACGTTAACGAAAACAAAACTCAGAACTCAAAGACCAAAGACCAAAGACCCAGTCTCCTTTCCCTAACTTCGATGTGGATTTGTTGCAACATGTGGATTCGCTTGGGACCGCAAAATCATCAGATTAGCTTGTTCTCTCTTCTCTCTTTATTGTTTATTGTTCTCTTTCATGCTTCAGATATATATACATGCAGTAGACATATATATATATATATTATTAGCCAAGCCTCATGTTAAAAGGTTCTAGAGTATTATACCAAAACTACAGCAAAGTTTCACAGTACATACCCCCTACTCAGCGGGCGATCATGCAACACAAGAAATATGCTAAAGAGAAGCGGAAGAGTGATCTATTGGTCAAGATAGTGCATTACGGTCTTTTCACATTGGTTGGAGGATCTGTCCTGATGTATATCTGGCAACCCTGGAACCCATATTCGACAGAAGTAGGTAAGGAACTCAGAAAAGGACTATGGGAAGAAAGAGATGGTAAGGAGGATTATTTAAAGGCATTAAAATATTATCAAGACGCATTAAAAATTGGAAAAGAAAACGGTGAAATGGAACAACTGAGTTTAAAATATACTGGGATAGTTCTAAAGATTGCCGAAATGTACCAGAATTTAAATATGAAAGATAAATTGATTAAAACTTATTTCAATTTGAGTACATTTATATTTGACAATTTAATCCATGGAAACCTTTCGGAGAGTAATATCGAAAGGGGACTTCTAATTGACAGAGATTTGATAGTCATAACTCGATGGGCCATGTTAATGCAAAAGGAGAAACCAAGTAATTGGTTATCTAACGTCAATAGTGAACTCCGGGATAGAATTTCATACATAGAGAATAATGAAATTCATAATGATTTACCATGGTTAGTGAGAAAAAATAGTAAACACAAAATCGACTCAAATGAACTCATAGATATATGGGCTGAATCGAGAAATGGAACGTTACATATCACTAACACGAAGAAAGAAAAGTGGATTGACGAAAACATAGATTCAGATGATGGGAAAGAGTTTCTCAAATGTTGGAACCTCCTTAGGTATTTCAAAGACCAAGAATGGCCATGTTGGATTGAATCGTACTTAAAACTACGTGATTATTATGCAATGTTACAAATGAACATTGGGAATTTACCCACATGTATTCAAATATTACAGAGTAATTTATTATGGTGTGTAATTGCTGAATTCAAAGAAGCTGTCAACGGATCAACCCAGATTCACAATCTCGCATCTGCTTGGTTTAAATTAGGACAAATAACAAACAATAGGACTGATTTTGCAAATTCAAAGGCGATATATGAAAAACTTATTTCAGTGGTTGATGAAAATGACCCAGTATTGCCAATATCATATTATTCTTTGGGTATGTTATCATTGGAATTGGGAGATCATATTACCGCAGTGAGTAACTTTGAAAAAGCCAAAAAACTTGCCCTAAAAATGGACCAATTACAAATAATTGAGAAATTGAACGAAGAGTATCTCAATACTCTCAAAACTTAAAAATACTTTATAGTCATTTTTATCAACTCTGTTGATTTATATATTAGGTCACTCTATACATTCAACCTCCAAACTTTTATATGGCAAAGAAAACTTGGGTCCTTTTTTTTTGATTTGCTGTAGAGCTTTGCTTCCTAATCATTTTGATACACAGGTTTGTGAGTCTCAAATTGGATGGTTCTAGAGTTACAAAGGGTTAGAATTGCCATTTTTGGTCATCTTTGAACCTATTTGACCTCTTTTCCGCAGGCTTTTTGCTTTATCCTACATTTTCACTGGTCAAATTTTTCCTTACCTATGCCATCCTTTCATATATTCTTTTTATTATACCAGTACCAGCTTTTTTGGTTGAACTCAGAATGCTCTGGGACTTGAGTTATTATCTTTTGTTTGTTCATGTACAACATTCGGTACATGTCATAGATAAGCCTCCGGGAGTTGAATAGTTATTTGCAAGCCGATCCTAATACAGTATCATTGCCGATATCACACACTTGTTACAAAAAATATATTGGTGTTTTCGTTTTTTCATGCTTTGCTCGCTTCATTTTTCATGTTGCCAAAGAGAGTTATGATTTGCGCGTAAATAGCGTTGTAAGACGTTCTGCATAAAATACGATTGTTAGCGTGAAGTGCACGCGTGTGTGCCATTCTTTTTTAAATATCTTTTGGTGGTTTTTTCTGGTCTTCAACTCTGTTATAACAAACTCAAACAGATAAACAAATATTAAGTTTACGGGTACCAATAATGAGTGGTTTGTCATTACCTATTGAATATACTGATTCAAGTTCTGAGGACGATTTTCCTTTTGATGCTCCATCAGAACCTGATTATGACGTAGCATAGCTGCTGCTTTAAGGAAACATCAACAACGTATTGATAATCAATTGAATCATGCTGTTTCTTTTGCGGGCTTCAGGTATTACTCTTTACATATAGCTTCGGCACGATTAAATAATTCTTCCATTACCCATCCGGCTGTTACTTCTCCTTTAATGTCCCAATCTTTACTAGATCCACCTAAAACATTTCCACAAAACTCTTCTTTTGCTCCATTGACATTCACGAGACATTATTCTCCTATTCCCGTTCAGCTTCCTGTTATTCTCTGTTAATTGCTTAATTCATGCACACGTCGTTTCTCTTCTGCTTCGGATGTTCATTCTTAGCAAGATTCTATGGCTGACATTACATTTGATCACAATGCCCTCTCTTTATTCAATCACAGCGATGTTAATATAAATGAAACTTCAACTCATACCTTATCGGAAGAGGACGATCCTGACTTTGTTTTTTCTGAATAGAAAGCGGAGGTCTTTGTTAATGCAAACCCTAATATTACTACTGGGGATTTTATTTTAATAGTATTGATTTTTCGGATGATAGACAACCTATCTCTAAACTTTTTTTTGAAATGCGGGAAATAAATATTTTAAAAAAAAATGAAATTTATAATATTGTTGATGGTAACGTTGTTCTTTCAACTGCAGAGCTTGCTGTTTGGGAATTGGATGTTTTTACCGTTATGGTTCCTAGTTTTTGTGAAGACAGTTGGAGTAAATATATCAAACCGAGTGATAATTTAAGGGGTAAAGGTTTCAAGAGGTTAAGTATGTTGGTTTTTGCCCACTATCTTTTTCAACATAGTCATTTGCATCAACCCATGTGTTTAAATGTTTTCCTTCATATATGGAATTTGCATAGAATGCATTCGGTAGAGCACTTGCTCAAGAATTTTATGCGACTTTGGAATTAATGCTGATACACCACCTCATTTAATTTCTACAAAAATAATTAGAAGAACATCCGGGTAATTAGAAATGGGGCAGATATCGATATTAAAACAAAGTACTATTGATCCGGCAAATTTGTTCGGTACAACACCCTTCTTTTACCCACTCAAGTATGAGAAAATTAATTATTAATCTTTTTTTGGTCCTAATTAGTTTTCAATATGCAGCACTATCGCGTGGTGAAAAGATTTAATTGAGTCCCAATTCTTTAAATAATACCAGAGTACAACCAATGAGAGGTAAAACTTGTGTTATTGCAAATCTACTTTGCCGTCTAAACTAAAGAGTTGAGAGATCAGATTTCATATTGTCTCTCTTCGCGTAAACTTCCCTTTTCGTGCGTATCTTTTCGTGATAATTTTTAAATACACGCCAACGCAACATGTTTTCTTGTCGTAGTATCGACGCAACCACGTTGTAGGCAGATGATTACTGCAATGTTAAAGTTACCCACATGATTTTATTGTGATACTTCTGAGAACTAGAGATCCCAAATGCTATCTTTAACTTGTTCCTTGGACTGTTGTGTAAAAAGATAGTGTAAATTTTTGTTTTTTCCAACATTAGAAATCTGTTGTATTTTTTACGTCATCGCAAATTTCTTATTTCTTGCTTAATCATTACGGACTTGACTAACTCATTACTTGAATAGCCATAGAGTGGCCCACAATAGCTTCACTTCCCAATGAAACATCGCTACACATCACGCCCAGATTTTATAGATATAATAAAAATTTAAAAACAAAACTGAACTGATACATAACATAAAAAAGGACAAATACAAAAAAATATTAGCTATAAGATTAAAATAAACTTAATTACCACCTTCAACAAGGAACTTCCACTCTTCAAATTCATCTTCGTATTTGGAGTTAAGAGTCTTTTCAACTTTAAGTAGATCTCTTTGATTGGCCACTCTGTTGAATTCTTTAAATTCTTCATCAGTCAATAAACATTTATCTAACTCTTTCTTAATTTCATCAGGCTTGACATGGAAACCAATAAAGACAAGTTCTTGTCTTCTATCTTCATGAATTCCATCAAAATCTTTTTTAATTGCTTTGATGGTAGCTTCATCTGTTGGCCAGAATGCACGAGAAGTAGCACCAAACCATGGAGGACCTGGAGCTAGTGTCAGCATTGAACCTGCAGAACTCCATTCACCACGTAAAATGTATCTTGAAGCCAACCAAAAAAAACCCTTAGATCTAACAACAGAACCAAATGGAGAGTTCTTTCTGTTCTTAATCATATCTTCTTTAGTTAGTATGTCATCACCATCTTCTGGATCAGCAAGGTCTTCTTCATCACTTTCCTGATCACTTTCAGGAGGTCCAGTAGCCTCTTCGGCATGATCATGACCATCTTCATCAACGGGGGTAACTCTTTCAATCACTTGGAATTTGTCACACAGTAAATCATAGATCTTTTTAGGGTGGAACGGTTTACGAGCTCTGTAAACACAATTATTAATACCATATTCTTCAGTTTCCGGTTTTGGAGTCATTCTTTTTTTTGTTTTATCATCACCATAACCAACCCTTTGATTAGACTCGTCCAAACTTCTTAACCAACCTGGTGAAGTCATGGCCTTTGCATAACTGAATAAATTGGTATTAATCAATTCCTTGTTATCAACCTTACAGTAATCTGTTGGGATGATTTTAGCAACTGGATTTAAAGTTTTAATAATATGTTCAACTTTCTTGAGTACCGTTTTAGTAACACCACTGGATTTATTGAGAATAACAACATCAGCAAATTCAATCTGATCAACCAACAAATCAGTAACTGTTCTATCTTCTTCACCCATGGAGTTATTTTTTGATCCCCATCTATCAGCCAAATAATCAGTAGTTTCAATATTGTCAGAAAAATTAACTGCATCGACAACAGTAACACAAGTATCCAAGCGTGCAATTTTGTTTAAACCACCTAATTCAACGACCTGTTTAAGAAGTTTAATGTCTTCCTCCTGACCAGCAGTTTCAGCCATCATTTCCGAGAATTCCAACGAGAAAGTTTCTGCAACTTGCATTGGTTCACCAATACCCGTACTTTCAATGATAATGTAATCAAATTCTCTCTTGGTTGCAACTTTGATCAATTCTTCTAACAAATCACCACGAAGGGTACAACAGATACAACCGTTTTGAAATTGAATAACTTTTTCTTCGGTGGTGACAACTTTATGATTTGTAATCATTTCAGCATCAATATTCAAACTTGAAAGATCATTAATAATAACGGCAATCTTGTGGCCATGTTCTTTTTTCAAGATGTTTTCTAAAAGGGTTGTTTTACCACTACCTAAGAAACCAGATAGTAAAGTAACCGGGACGGGTTTTGGAATGGTACTTTTCACAGCCATTGAAACAGTTCGATATATTTTTTGATACGGATTGAAATAATTTGGTTTGAAGAGGGTTGAAACAAAACTTCTTTTGGGAACAGAGAAGATCATAGCTGTATGATCACACCAGAGAAGGAAGGGAAATACGATACCAGAGGTTTTCTTTTATAATACCCATAATTCCCAGTCCCACAGAGTTAAGGAAAATTTTTCACCTTGTACCCCGTCAGAGGGAAGTACATTTTATAGAAGAACCCCCCCTTCTTTGAACAGCTTGGAATCGGATCCGGGACCCACAGGGTGCTTAATTACTAATTGGGCGATGCGATTGGCTGAAAAATTGGGAAACTGCTATTTCTGTGCACAAGAGGCCGTTCCGTGTTCAATTAGTAACCTTTCCAGTGACAAACTCTGAAAACGCTTCTCAAACGGGTAATTCGCCTGCCGGTTTTTGCACAGTGATGGTTATTGTTACAAATATTGTGGATCTGGAGTCTGGAATCTGGAATCACCAAATATAGGGGGTGTGGAGTGTAGAAAGTGAAGATGGGGGTGTGAGATGTGAGGAGTAAAATAGTTCATATATATATATAGTTCTATTGGGAACTTGGTCAATTTTCTTGATCTGGATGGCATCTAAAGAAGAACTTAAACCGTAAAATGAGGATCTTGAACCAATGGTATATATAAGTCATAGTAGTAATCATTACTGTCAACTCTCCCAACCAATAATAGTGTTGGTGATATCAACGTTATATTAATATCAACATAATGATTTGGCTTAGAAACGACATAGTAAACTATTGATGTGTTCTTAGAACGGCGTCTTGATATTCATTTTGCATGTAACAACTACCAACTATCAACTACTAAGCAGCTTAAAGCTAGACCTAAAAATCGGGGATCGATCAACTCTCAAACGGAGTAAACCTTCGACGCGACGATCATTTGGAAAATATGAAAGTTGATCTGAGAAACGAGCCACCTAACCACGAGTCAACGCTGTAAGTTATTTGTAACAGGAGAGATATCTGAGAAGATAGGTAATAACAACAAAAAATATATTATAGTTTAAAAGGAAGAAAATATGTATTATACCAAAAGATTATATAGGAGAAGCACAAGAGAAAGAGGTTGCGTTTGTAACGTCAAAAACATACTTTATGTATTCTACTGAAGCCCAAAGGCCGATACCAGAAAGGGCTAACGAAGCCAAGCAAAATGCAATGTACAAATTAGTAATAAACCAGTATTTCTTAAATCCACATTTAAAATATTCCATCAAGGTTGATGTCGGAGGAGTATTTTGAAGTGGAACAAAATTGGGGAGATTACTTTCATTGGCTAATCTGTATAGTGTAAATAAATGAACAGCAAAGGGAATAACATATGTTAAAGGAATCATTGTTAAAGCAGACGTAAATGCCGAAACCGCACTAACTTGAGGAACACCAGCACCAATGATAAAAATGATTACCCAGACAATAAATACGGTTAAAGTCCAGAGAATTAGACCAAGTTTTGAATTGAATTTTATAGTTTTAACAAATATTGGCATGTAGTTTTTATAAACAATTTTGCAGGAAATGTGCCCATAAAATATATTTTGGATAAACCCGGTAAGAAATGTCATGAACGATAAACCTTTGAGTGCACTCATATTGCTAATACCAAAAACCGCAGGAGAGTTTGAAAATTGACCTTGATATGAATAAATATAATTACCATAAAGCAAGTATACGCACAAGATTATTACCTGAGCCACACTCATACTTTTCCAAAATTCCCACGGTCTTCTCATCTCTGAAATGACTTCTGGAAAAACAATTGAGCCAGCAAAGACAAATGAGAGGTTAGCTACAGCAACAACTCTATACATAAGGCTCATATCGGGGGTGATTCCATATGTTTCGATAGTACCTTGTTCAATGCCCAATATTGATAACGCATTGGCCCAATTTGGTTCAGAATGGCCTATGAAACCAAGTTGGACAAATAAATTCACATAATTGCACGCAGAAACAACCAAACAATATTTCCCAAGGGAACTCAACGTCTTCATATGGCTCAGAATCATCATGACCCCAGCCAACAAACTCATTAACCCAACCCAACACATACGATCAGATCTCAATATGATAACACATTCGGCTGCACTAATCAATATGGTGGCCGAACTCAATAGTGTGGCAATTAACTGTAAGAAAATGACTATTTGTTTACAAGTTTGTCCACCTACGATATAGGCCAAATCGGCAAAAGTTTTCACTGGATATTCTGGAGAGTCAAAAAGTAAAAACACCCACCAAATGACACCACCGGCAGCAAGCGTAACAAAAAAGAAAATAATTAGCATAACATTGGAAGGAACATAACCTAACATAGACATTGAATTTGGTACCAAGTAAGCACCCATAATTTCAGATGTAACCAAACCAACTCCAACGATCCAGTGAGTAGTTCTAGTGGATAAATTATTGTTTGCCCATTTTTTATATTCAAGATTATTATCATTGAGACTTTCAATTTTGAGACTTTTATAAATCAAATCATTCAAATATGTAAAACTTCTAGCCCCCTTTGAAATAGACTCATATTGCGTTTCGATAGACCTTTGAGCATAGAACATTCTAGTATTGATGTCAGGCTCATCGAGCTTCCATAACTCATCAACATCACCCTCGGTAATACTATTTTCAATTTCACTGTTTTGATCAGTTTCAATGTGAATATCTGATTTTTCTTTAACCTCACTATTCATACTGTAAGATATTTAGAAGTTGAAGCAATTTATTTTGTCGATCTGGGGTGTTAGTAGAGATGAGGTAGTATAAAGATTATAATATATCGGGCTTAGTCAACATATTTATATATAAAAGCGACCATTCCGCAATTTTCAATTTACTGGAATTGTGTTTTTTGCATTATCTAATTTGAAAGAAAGATAAGACGATTTGAACAATTAAAGATGTCGAATTATAGACATGCCAAAACAAAATTAATTTTCTGAGCCATTATTTGATTGAAAAGTGAGAATTGAACTCGCAAGCAGCGCAAAAGAATGCTAAATATCGCAAATGATCGCTTTTCTTCGCAAATGATCGCAAATGATCGCAAATGATCGCAAATGATCGCAAATGATCGCAAATGATCGCAAATGATCGGGTATACCTTTTCTAGTCGCATATGCGTCCAAACCGGTTAAAACCATTCATTTTCACAATCCATTATTACAGCGGACAATTGGATTGGGATTTTAGAGCAAACAATTAGCTATAAATTAATTAAGAATTCCTCCTTTATAAAATTGGTCAATATGTTTTTTGATTTTTTCTGTTCTAGAAAGATGCTCTTTTTTCCATAGATAGTTGATTAGTATTATCACGCACAAACAGAAACAAAAATGGTTAAAATCAATGGTACATTGCTAGAATACTCTGCAAAGCAATTTTGTTTTGAGTTTGGCAGTCTTGAATCGGAAAATGTTTTGATTTTTGTTGCCGGTCTTGGTGATAGATTTGGAACTGTTCCTTATTTATTACCATTGTCAACGGCTTTGAACAAGATTGGGTGGTCACTAATTCAAATTGAATTTTCTAGCTCACACATCGGCTGGGGTACAGGTAGTTTAGAAAGAGATAACCTTGAGATATCCAAACTCATTAACTTTTTAAAAACCAAAGAAGGTGGTTGTAGAACAAAGATTGGTATAATGGGACACTCTACCGGTTGTCAAAACACAATTTATTACTTTACTAGAGCTAAAAGAGGTCCAGATTACATTCCTTTAGAATTTGGCATTTTACAAGCGGGTATTTCTGATAGAGAAGCCGCATACTTACTCATGTCTGTTGATTTGATTGAACAGGCCAATGCGTTGGCGAAAGAATATATTGATAATGGTAACGCAAAAGAATTAATGCCACACAAATATACCCAACACTTTTTTGATACGCCTATTAATGCTTACAGATGGTATTCATTGTATTCTAAAAATGGTGATGATGATTATTTTTCCTCCTATTTAACCGATGAGGATTTTCAATCAACTTATGGTAAATTTGATAAACCATTATTGGTTTTATATAGTGAAGCTGACGAGTATGTCCCTGATTATGTTGATAAAGAACTTCTTATGAAACGATTTGAAGCTGCTACTACTCCAGGAATGTGGTCTCCCTGTAGTAAGTTAATTGATGGCGGTTTGCATGCTCTTGGAAAAACCTCCAAACCTTCAGCAATACCAGATGCTGTAGACGCTACTATTAAATTTATCTTAAGTTTATAATTTTTCAAATCACGTATAATAATCAAATAATAAGATTTACCCTATAAACTATATATCTTTATAATTGCATAGTATGATTTTAATAAAAAATGAAATTAGGAAAAGAGAGCAGATCAAGCGAAAGTTTGCCAAGTTATCTTTAGAAATGCACATGTGTTGTTTTTTTCTCGTCTATGTTTTCATTCGAGCTTTACACTTTTGAGTATTTTAGCAGACCGTAGAAACTATCTATAATGAGAACATCCACAGCTTGTATTGCATGTCGCCAAAGAAAGGTAAAATGTGTTCATATGGGAGAACCGCCCTGCAATTATTGCAGAAACATCAACAATGAGTCAAATTGTGTTTTGTATAGTACCAGAGAATATATGAAAATAAGAGGTCCTAAATTGAAAAGAGGCACCGAAACGATTGACGAATTTAATTTAAAAGATTTTGAAATAAAAAAAGCTATCAAATTGACTTTACAGCATTATCCAGAACTTTTCTTTTTGGATTTGGTGTACCATACAAAGAAGTCCACAGAATTAGACTCGTTACTCACTTTATCCATCCATACACTAGTCTTGTTATTTGACAAAACCGATATAAATGAAAAACGGTCAATGTTAGCAAATAACTTAGAACTCCGATTTTTATCAAAATTAGAAGAAGAGAATAGTAATCATGTTACACTTACCCAATGTGCGATTATACTTTTGATAATCAATTGGCAAAATGGTAAAACATACAAAGGTTATTTAATAGGGGGTGTTGTTGAACGTGCATATAAGACTCTTTTTAACTCAAAGGTAGATTGTTACCCATTACTGGAAAGGGAGGAACTACTTAGAACTATTTGGTCGTATCAGGTAATTGTTTTATCTTTAAGAGATGAATCTATTCAAGTTGTAAAATCAAGACTTCATAAATTTCGACTTCCCTTAGACATAGCTTTTTTGCAATCTAATACAGATCTGGCGCCAATATACATAGACAGTGTCGACAAAGAGAAAAATTTTAATTTAACAACATTGTTAATTATGTCGTCAGAAGTTTGGATTGATTGCTTGTCTTGGCTAAGTAAAGGTGGTAAGTATTATTATAAGGAAGGTCCATGGGATCGCAATAGTGTTTGGAACAAATTGAATCAAAAGATATCCCACTTTCATAACAGTTTGAATGCAGATATGAAATTCAGTTATAAAAACTTAACATTGGCATTTTTGAGAAATGAAGGCAATTTGTATTGCTCAGTGCATTTAGCCTTGATGATATCAGAAATTATTATCCGCAGAGATTTTATCCCATTTATACCTGGTGATATGGAAGGTGCTAAAGGTCCATATGACACGTTATCATGGTTAGATGATGCACCGTCGGGATGGTGGAAGCAATCGGCCAATAAAATGTTTGAAACTGCAAAAAACATATCAATTATACTAAATGTGTGCAGACAGAATGGCAAGTACAGTTGCAATACATTTAATGGATTCATTGCATTAACGGCAGCTTCGGCTTTATCGTACATGAAACATTTTCCACATTATGATAAAACATTTTTAAACGCAGATATCCACTATAAGTATTGCCTCGAATATTTAACTTACTATAAGTCAACATTAAATATAGGTGGGTATTACTACAAAATATTGATGCAGAACGAAAAAATATTTGATCTGGCAATGCAAAAAGGAATATCAGCGTCAATTATAACAGATTTTGAAAAACTTAAAGAGGAAGTGTTGGATGTTGCGAACATTTCACGTCCCATAAATGCCGAAGAGAACTACAAAAATCAGCTGGATAAATTATTTTATTTGGAGAGAAACAAACTGAATAATGAAAGTAAACAGGTTTTTGATAAACAAAGACAAGAAATGTCATCGTTAATGAATTGGGATTTGGATTGGATGAGTTTGGAAAATTTTCAAGATATCTGGAGCCCTTTTATGGCGGAATAAGACTTGATTTTAATTTCAAATAGGTAGGAGTCGATAGGATCGACTAAGTATGTGCTTAGGACTAGCAGCTTGTTTTAAAGTGCACTGTCGTGGTTGCAAAATATTACAACGTATATAAATCTTTTTTAACTTAATTTTTTAACATTAATTATACTTACTTTGTAGTATTTAAATAAAATTGCTTCAATGGGCTATTTTGGATGTATAATACTATCAATCATGGAACAGCAAAATAAAAGCTTTTCATCCTCTAAGTGAGGTGCAATGACTTGAATATGCCCAATACCACCATTATATAATTTAGGATCATAATGTGCATAAATTCCCTTCAATTTGGCGGGGTATTCAGTATTATCATCAGTATCTAATTTTTCATCTGATGTTCCATAAGGAATAATTGCTGCTGGAAAATCTAAAAGATTCCAAGCACACGTATAAGGAGCAATCCCATAATGATCATGAGGTGGTGCAGTACTTGGCGATCCGGGTGTGATTAGAACATCAATATTTTCAAAAATTTTCAACCACTCATTTGTTATATTGTGTACTTTGGTTTTGAGAATAATCAAATCATTAATATCTTTTGGACCATCACCAAACTGGTCGATTCCTGGAAGTAGTAATGACTCAATGATTCTTTCACCAGTCGAAGTCAAATGATCCCATGAAGTTGAATTTTCATCAGTTTTAAATAAAGACCAAGCAAGAGACCACATTTTATCATACGATGGAAACGAGTCAATAACTCGAATTTGGTGACCTTCTTTTTCCAAAAGTGCCGAAACTTCACCAATAATTCTTTTGATTGGAGGGTGAATAGGCAAAGATGGATCTGCGTAAATGACACCGATTTTCAATTTACTTTCTTTGGTAA
>JAJMLM010000276.1:0-12177 GCA_030569635.1 Pichia thaimueangensis
GGAAGAATAATCATTTCTAATCGCTTGTAACAATGTAAGGCCAAACACATTTTCAGATTGATATTTCATTAGGATCTTTGTGGAGACGGTGTTCATCAAAACAACTTGCAACGTGTTGTCCAACGCCGCCTTTAACTGAAGTGCAAGTTCATCATCAGGTGAAATCAGCATATCACCTCTTGCAAAGTAAGATTCTAAATCGCCACCATGAGCGGTCAACATCATCAACACATACGCATTCCATTTAGAATAATTCAATGCACTATTAAGCTTTAAATTGTCGTCTTTTGGACAAGTTAGAGCAAATTGACTCATAACCTATTGTAAGTTGATTATCCTATGTGTAGTATCCATACTATATATGTCTATTGGAAGGTACTATTTTATGTGTTAAATGAAACAATCTAAAAAACTAAATACCTATAAACCAAAACAAATATCAAGAAAGAGGAAAAAATTTTTATATACAGTGTTATTAACGAGATTGTAGCAGCTAGTAACTTCTCAGAGTGAACAGTAACTTTGGCAGAGCCGCGGAGCACGAAACGGCCGTTAGTCGCGTCGGCGGCCCGTAATTTAGCCCTTTTGGGCCGATCGTCGCCTTTTTGAGCCGCAGGCGCGTCGATCGCCGCAGCAGGGGATTTTGGCGAGCCGCCAAAATTTTTACTATGGAAGCCCGGACCTTTCTGAGATTAACCGCCAGTACCAGGATTAGCGTCGGACTAGGGAGATTCCGGGTTTACATCAACACTTTTGTACAAAGGAACTGCATTTACAGTCCACTTAATGCCAAGCTTGACTTTAGATGTAGTAATACTCTATTCAGACTATACTATTGCTGTACTATGACTGTAGTATGGCTACTCCTCGGTTGTACACTGGCTATATCTCAGCTGTATCCTGGTTCTCTGCTGATTGTACCCTTAATGTACCTTTAATGTACCCGGAACCATCTGTTGTTTCTGTTCAGCTATAACCCGAATATATATACAATCTTATCTCTGGTGTATTTTTGTTTTCTTAAAATTTATCCGAATCACATTAACTTTGACTTTCTCATTCTGAATTAATACATTCGCAAACCAAGTTCAGAGAATCTTACAGCAACTAACATTGTCCTGATTAGAACCACATGGCGTTCTACATTAAAATTATTGAATGTTAATCAAAACTAATGAGACATAAAAACACGATCATAGATACATGCCTTAATCCACCAGGTCTTAGCACAAGTTCAAGTACGTGTACTCTAAGTTAATGGAATATTGCCTTAAGTCTCTTCTTCATTACAAGTCTATAGATCCATATCCTAAATTTATTGTTTTCGCAGTAAGTGTGTACGTCTTAGCCAATGTCCTCACAGACTAAGTCTAGGTTTCTTGTCTTCTAATTGAAAGCAATGTGTCACAATCGTAAATTGATGGATTGTTCTTTCGTGTACAAGAGGCCTGTTTTAAGTAGATGCGCCGTGTCCCAAGTTTGTGCGTATTGGCCAATGTTCTCACTACATTTTGTCACAGAATTTTTGCAGATTTGTGCTCCTTGGCGAAAGCTACTGTCATAGTTTTTTTGATGTTATTCTGTTGAACTTAATATCATCTTATAAACAATAACTTCAAGAGTTTTCCTCAAATGCATTTGTTGGACTCTAACTATTTCCAGAGTTTATATCCATGATCTAATGGTCATTTTACTCACAAAAAGAAACTATATAAAATAACTAAATCATGTAAAGAAGTTATAGACAAGTAAAAATTTCCTTCAACGTTGTTAATAAATTCAACACCTAATAAACCTTGGGTATGAGTAACTGTGTGATTCATAGAAACAACAGAGTAAGCCCACAGGAAGCTTCAATAAGTTTCCAGTAACTAGAGAATGTTTCAAATTACGTAATCACAACACAACACATCAAAACTATAGATTGGAATGTTTCCAACAAGCAACAGTGTTTGCAACGACCTGTCAAGGAGTATAAATAACCATTATTATTAAATGTCAGAAATAATTCAATAAGAGAGCCACCTCATTTTAGATTTATAAGAGCGGGAAGTTAGTGTAGTGGTTAGCATACCACCCTTCCAAGGTGGTGTCATGGGTTCGAATCCCGTACTTCTCATTTTTTGTTTTTACTTTTTTTGTTGCTAAAGAAGGAATGATTAATTTAATGTTTTCAGATTTTCAACATTCGTAAAATTATACTTTTTAAATTTTTTCTGATTTATATATATATAGACTTAAAGTAAAATGTATACACAGTACACTATTTTATAAAATTGTTATAAAATCAGTTAAAATAAGATTTGTAAGCAGACAATGAAGATGCACCACCTAAATGAACAAAAAGAACATTTGAGCCTTCTTCAAAAGCACCATCTTTAACAAGTTGGATTAAACCTTGCATAGATTTACCTTCATACACTGGATCAGTTAAAGTACCTTCTGTTTGACCTAACAATTTGATAGCATCAATGGTACCTTCATTTGGGATACCATAACATGGTCCACCGAATCTGGTATCTAAGTTGAAAGTATCGAATTTCTTATCTAAACCAATTAATTCAGAGGTGTTATTGATGATCTTCAATGTTTGTTGGAAAGTTGCATCTGGTTTACCAGATGCATCAATTGCAATGACATCTTTTTCTCTACCATATTGGGCAAAACCAACAAAAATACCAGCAGCAGTTGAACCGGTAACACAACAAACAACAATTTTATCAAACTTAATACCCATTTCTTTTTCTTGTTGAATGACTTCATCTGCAAAACCAACAAAGCCTAAACCACCATATTTGTGTTCAGAACAACCCGCTGGAACAGGGTATGGCTTGTAACCTTGTGCAGTTAATTCAGTAAGTGCATCATCAAATGATTTTCTCATACCAATATCAAATCCATCAGGAACCAAACGAACATCACCGCCCATAATTCTGGCAGCTTCAATGTTACCGACTTTATCATAGGTATCCTGTTCAGCTTCTGGAATTGGCACCCAGTTTTCTTGGACGGTAACTGCCTTTAATCCCAATTTACAAGCAACCGCAGTTGTCATTAAAGTTTGATTTGATTGGATACCACCAATTGAGACAATATGGGTGTATTCACCAGCAATGATGTCAGGAACAATATATTCAAATTTTCTTAATTTATTACCTGCAAATGCAAGACCTGAATTTCTGTCTTCTCTTTTTGCATAGATGTTAACTTTACCACCTAATTCTTTGGCTAAGTTATCAAATTTGGAAATTGGAGATGGACCAAATAATAAATCGTATTTTTCGAATTTGTCAAGTAAAGGCATTGTATGTATAGTTTTTTGGTTTTAGGGTTGTTGATTGTTATCTATAGTATTAAAATAAAGACACTAAACAAAAAACAGGTGTAGACAGCAGAGGACAAAACTGAAAAAAGGGAATTTTACCACCTTTTATAATAATCAGAGATTATGCGAAATTACGGCGATGTATCGCCGAAAACAAAACCATGCTGAAAAGTTGCGGCGATACATCACCGGGTGCGGTCATAACGAAAAAGTAGATCGGAAGTAACAATTTTTGACGTATTATTAGTCAACAACATATATACTTTGAGAAGCTTAACTATATTTTATTAATTGAAGATTAGTTTTTACGTAGTAAACAGAGTTATTAACATATACAAGAAGATAGTATGTAGAAGTAGTTTTAACGGAAATATGATGATCATTAAGTCAAGCAATAAAACCCGTCGCATCTAGAGCTGACTCTTGATTACTCTTAACATCTGCATTTGCAGCATCAATTTCTTTTCCCTTTGCATCATAAACACCCTTGTCAATTTTTTCCATAATAAACCAACAAACAATTGCAGAAATTATACTAACACCAAGCATTACAATCAACATCATATTGGAATCTCTGTACAGTCTTGCTGCATCTGCTGGCCATCCACTGTATAAAGCATAAGTTGCACAGACTGTACCTAAATTACCCAAACCTGAAACAATTGCTGCAGAGGCTGCACTACCAACATCACCATATCTATATGTCATAATTTGTGTTGAAAGGGTCATAGTAATCGGAACTGTTGGCCCTAAACCGAAACCTGCAATCAATAAACCCGCATATCTATTCCATGCACCATGAGCATATGAAGTGACTAGCAAACCAGTGATAATAATCAATGTTGAAAAACAGAAGATAACATGCCTTAATTTTTTAAATTTATCAGCAATCGGTGTGAAGATTAGAATTGCAGCTAAGTCAAATAACCAAATTGGTGCATATAAAAGGGAAATATCAATACCAGATAATGATGGATGGTTAGCTTGAATTAGAGTTGTTGCAAAAACAGCTAAACCAAAACCAGTACCAACAACCCCAAAATACATCATAATTAGTGACCATGTTCTATAATCTAAAAGAATAATACCAACGTCTTTTAATCCCCATCTAATATTCTTATATCTATATTTCATATCTAAATAATGTAATCTTCTTTGTGTTTTATTCAATGGTTGATTTGGAGTGAAATATTTCATTATTGGGCTTGGAATATATCTTCTAAAACTCAAAAAATTTGCATCTTTTGGTTTTAAGTATGATGGCCTATCAGGCAACCACCAAATAAGTGAAATACCACAAACACAGGTAACGGCACCATATACAATATAGTACCATTTCCAACCATATAAGCCTCTATCCATATCCATTTTTTGGAATCCCGCTGCAACTAAACCTGCCGCAGATGCAGATAATTGAGCTGCAGTAAAATAATAACCAACTCTACGTGCAGTTCTATGTTCAGGATACCAAAGTGAGATGTAGTAAGACAGACCAGGCCATGTACCAGCATCTGCAAAACCTGTCATAAATCTGATTGCAATTAAACCTCTACCATTTTGTAAAGCTGCATAACACATGTAGACAATACCAACACCTGTAATAATTCTTGAAAGCCATACTTGTGGTGAAGCCCGTGTCATGATTAAATTCATTGGTAAATCAAAAATGATATAAGCAACATAGTACAAGGCAGTTGCTGTTGATGTATGGTGTGAATTTAAGTTTAATGATTGCTTAAGGGAGTGTCCTGCCTCATAATTCATAGTTAATGTATTACCATATGCAGATGAACCAAAAGATGCAAGGAAGTAAAGGGCCCAACAAGCCGGAATAATTCTAAAATCCAAACGCCTGTAAATTGGATCCATTTCATCCTCTGATGGAATATAATCTTCTGGGTATAATTCTGTTAATTCTTGGTTTACCCATGTTCCGTTGGTCGTCTCTTCAATTTCGCTAACATCTTTGGAAGAATTATTTGAATATTCGATCTCAATATCACTACTTTTATTCATGTTAAAAAATTTGATTATAAATTGGAAGAGTTGACAAAAAGAGAAGTAATAAAAAAAGAAAATTTGGTGAAAAAAAGTGATTTATGGAAGTAGGGAAAACTGACATATCGGAGATTTTGGGTGAAATTTATAAGTTTGAGACAGTCATTCATTTTTGTTGAGTTTCCTCGCGTTGATGGAGTCATCGTGAATCATTTGTGAATCATCTGGAGTCATTGCCCATAGTCTTTAGGGCATATGCGTGGGATGTGGATTTTTTAATTATTCACTTCTCACGGTGAATTAAATTATTGCTAAGATAAATAATTAAAACTTTAAAGCCAAAAAGTATTTTAATTAAGCTATTCATTAAAGAATATACAAAAAAATTAAATATGATTCAGAGGATTCAAATCTATTGGGTATACATGCACAAATTAAGAGATAGAACTAAGATATAAGAAATGAATCATTTTAAATTAAGAAGAACTGTTTTGAGTATGTTCCTTTACTATACTCTCACCTTCAGCAACTGTTGGTGCAGTGTCACTTGATGAAGCATTATCAACAACCTGGTTAGGAGGAGAATAAGCATATTTTGATTTTTGTCTAATTCTAGCACCATATATATAGAATAAGAAAGGAATAACACAGCAAGCCAATGAAATAAAAGCCATTAAAGTTGAAGCCCATTCATAACCCAATCTATGGTACATTTGAATTGTAAACAAGGGAACACAAGCACCCCAAATTGATCTTACAAATGTCTTTGCAGCCAATCCGGAAGCTGCATAATGTTGATAAGAATCAACAATATAATTGTTGGCAGGATTATACAAACAGTTAAAACCAAAACCACATGCGAATCCTGAAAAACATGGACCTGCCCAACTAACATGAGGGTAAGAAGACCATGCAAATGCAAATAAACCGATCGGAACACACCAACATCCCATCATCATTGGGATCAATCTTAGTTCAGGTGGTGGCAAACAACCTTTATCAGTGTATTTTTTGGCCCTTTTATTATATTGTTTATTGAACAATGGGGAGACCGCAGATGCAAGAATAACACCTACACCAATTGGAATGAACATCAAACCAGTCTTAGAAGCAGACCAGCCTTTACCTTCCATATAAACAACTGGATAAGCAAAAAAAAACATGTACAACAAACCATAAATAATTGACATGTATATAGTAATTAAGAAAACAATTAATTCTGACAATAAAATAATTGGTCTACCCAAAGTTTCCCTAATAGTTTCTTTCATTGTTCTTGGTTTTAATTCCACCAATGCTCTATATCTTTCATCACCTGTTATCTTTCTTAGTTTTTTGGCTCTTACCTTTAAAATTTGAGAATGTGAAGTTTCAGGAACAAACAATACAACGGCGACATAAACACAACCAGAGAAGATCAATTGAACCCAATATAACCATCTCCAACCGGCATTGTCACCAATATAACCACCAATTAATGGGCCAATAACAGGACCAAGAAAGGGAGCAGCACTGAAAACACTCATTGCCAAACCTCTTTCATCACCTTCAAACATATCAGCCAAATTACCACCGATTAAACACATGGGTGCTGAAAATGCCAAACCGTCAATTAATCTACATACCAATAGAGTACCAATATTTTGAGCAACTGCACAAGGAATAAGGAAAATCACTGCAACAAATAATGTGATAATATAAACTATTCTACGCCCAAATTCTTCAGATAATGGTGCAAACAATAAAGGACCAAAACCAAAACCTAGGACAAATAAAGTAACAGTTAAAATGATAACTTCTTGGGAGACGCCAAATGTTTCCATTGGACCTTCTATGTCACCGGTTACAATAGCAGAACCCAATGCAACATCAAAACAGACTATACCTAACAAGATTGTTAAAAACCATCTTTTACCAGGCGACCAATTTCTGGGATCATCTTTATCGTTATCAGTGAAAACAACCAATCTCAGCTGAGTATCTAAATCAATTGGGTATTTCCATTCATCATTTTCATGATAATCTGTTTTAGGATCCATTGTAAAACCTGTGACAGTTTTTTCTAAATCGATTGGTTGTTCCAAAGGACCCAATTCACCAAAACCATCTAATTCAATATTGGTCTTTAATTTTTCTATACCTTTTGAATTTTGAGTCATCAGTCTTTCTAAATTATTTTTATCTTCTATATCATCATGAGTGATTGATCTTATAATTTCACTCAGTCTTGTTCTAGTTTGATGTAATTCTGAACCATTGCCTACAGAATTAGTAGCTGCAGCAGCAGTTGTACTGTCATGATGATCTTGATGTATATGTGCTGAATTATAGGATTGAATTTCAGATTGTTCAGAGTTAAGAGACTCAATATCTTGGCTGCTGTTGGTAGAAATATTTTCCAACGTAATGTTGTTAATATTATTATTATTATTAATATTATTATTATTTGTATTCATTTCTAGAATAAATTATGAATCTAATAATGAGTTTGTTGTTTGATGTATTTAAACAACCCGAAGCAGACTTAAAGGAAAGTAAAAGTTGGATTGACTATGAACTAAGATAAACAAATATAGGAAAACAACTACATTTATATAGACCCTTCCATCTGGCACCGGCGTCTACCATATAGTGCTTCCCCTCCCATAATTTGCCGCAAAAGGGGTGCAAAAGTGTACAAAAGTGTACCACTTGTGACTGTACAAAGGAAAAATCTGCACCCAACGGTCATCACCGGTGTCTGTACACCAGCTGCTAACCGAGAAACATCGGCACCCTGAGCGGTCAGCCCCGCCGCTCCCGCCGTGCGAACGCCACACGCCCCTCAACTGCCTCCTCTCTCGGCCTCAGAGCCTACCCACGTTGCCCTCGCCGATGCCCGCCCGCCCGTTACGGCACAACAGAGGTCGGCACGGAGACCACGCAAAATTGCCGATGTTGCGGGAATATAGTCTACAACTTTAAATTACTTTGGTATTAGGATGTTCCCCACAAGAATTAGCCTCGGCACCGGTTCTCCACTCAGACAGATCTTTGCTACAGGCTACATTTAGCAACCTCTATGCAGAGAATAGAAAAAATAGAGACTCGAAGCTTTTATTTTTTATTTTTTTTATTGATGGTTTGCATTACACATTATACGTGACATAAATGCTACATGACTTAACCATTCATCGTGAAATCTGGTTCAATAACATTTCAGCCTTATCGATAAAACTACTAAAATAGTTCCTGGTTATCGTTATCATAAAAAAAATTTAAACATTTACACATAGATTTGTATTTCATAAACTTTATATCTTTTATTAACTTATTTCGTATATATTCCGTTTTCCCCGTATAGATCATTTATTCAACTGGAGTTTGGTCAAAACCTTTGGATAGCATCTACTAATCTCTTGAAATTCAAATGGATGGCTCTCTTCGAAAACTGCTGGATCTTTGTTCAATGCGAAAAAGAAAACAGATGATCCAGAAATAACGGTAATCATCATAATTGATGTCATATAAAAGGTAAGGGCAACTGTATAACCAATTAATGCCGCTGTTGAATTATCACCTAATCCAAAAATCTTTCTGAATAATGCGATATATAATAACGTGAATATACCACTTGCAATACTTCCAACCACGCAATAACATGCCATTGATGATGAAATAATAAAATCATTTAAAAATGCTTGAATACCTCTCTGTTTAACAAATGATAAAGTAGATTTGGCGGATTTGACCATATCAACTCCATAAAGGGCAATATAAGAATAAGCATATAAGTTAAAATAAGCAACTGCAACACCTAACCCGTTTGTTGATAAATTACCAATAGTACCAAAAAATCCACGTCTGTGAATTGAAAAATATACAGCAATACATTGAAACAAAACAACAAAGAATGAACCCAGACAAACAGATCCAAAACTATACGTCATAGCCCTTTTGAACGATCCAGCACCTTCTTTTCTTGGCATGCCTTCAAATGTACTCTCCATGTAGTACCACGTACCGTAGACACCACCAATTGTAACATGCATCACATTTCTCGTAACGTCAATGATGTACAACCCGGTAAAATTCAAGAATAATATGATACATACCAACCCTAGGGTAAGTTGGGATGTGATATTACCTTCATCATCAAATTTAGGAGAACCATCACTGTGGAAACCATACGCAACATATGCACACGAAACCGCAAGAGAAAGAATACCGGTGAAAAAAACACGACTTAAAAATCCAAGCAATGCTGCAACTAAAGTACTTGGGTATTTTTTGAATACGTCAATAACGACACTTAAAATTGTAGACGCAAGTGAAATAAGTGGTTCATATTTAACTTTTATTAGTGCAACCAATGATGCCATAACTGCCATTATAACTAAATTTATGAAATCTCCAAGGAAAAAACTTCCTGCAGCTCCCAATGCTAAAATGACTCCAACGGCTATTAATCCAAAATTCACAAACTTGGTCGAGTTTTTACCAGCCAAGATGAAAATTAGCATCGAAACAGCAAATGCAACCAAACTAACAAATATAATTAAAAGAATTGTACCAAATGAGTAAAAAGAGGCATTTGGTAACGGTGCATCAAGTGGAATATCATTAGCATATTCGTCGAGATGTTTGATGATCATTACCATCGACATAACAACAAATCCTAAGAAAACAAATAAAAATCCAATTGCAAAAGGTACATCATTCCAAACAGGCTTATCTCTTGTGAATCTATCATCTTCAATGTTGAATTCATCTTCCATGTTAAAATTATCATCATCATCATCATCGTTATGATTCATATCAATGTGATCAGCGGATGTTTCGGGATCAAATGCTTGTGCACCAATTGGGGTAGAAGTGGTTTTATATATATTTGTAGAATCAACCTCTTCTGTTGTATTTTGCTGTTCTGTAACATTATCACTGTATCCACCGGTGGTTTCATCATTTTCGTTGCCACCGACATTGTCTTTGAAACCGTCCTTGTAAGGTTTCGCATCGACCGCTTTCAACCCTGAGTCAGCTTTAGTCATTGTGTGTTAATCTATGTGTGATTATATAATTGTGTGTTCTATATATAAAGTGTTGATAGGGTCTGGTAGATGAGAATATATATGTCGGGCTATGAAGTTACACGTAGAAAGAGGAATCCACACCATGAGGAACTTCAGGAAAGAACAAGCCACCTTTTTCGCAAGCCCTTAGCCGGCAGCCCGCTCGCCACCGTCTTCATGCAAATGGTGCTCAGTGGAGGATATTGCAAATTCATCGACCGAGGTACGGTGCCAAGGCCCGAAAGTCTCTCTCCTCTCCGTGGAGGCTCTCCACAACGTCCCCGTGCTGAACAAGGCAGAGAAGGAGGACGTGGACGTGAGCGTTGATGATCAGAGAGAGCACCTGAGACATCTGGACGGACAAAACTGTGCTTAGAATGATGAGGACCCATCGGACCGTGGTGTTGGCTGAGTGTAGTACTGCCGGTTCCAGCTGTTGGATGCAAAAATACGCCGTCAATGCACCTAGGATGCCGGCAAATACAAGGTATAATCTCAAAATGATCTTGATGATGCAATCATTGACAAGTGTATCATATTTTTTGAAATTGTAGATCTTAAACAGCTTCAATGACGATTTAATGTAACCCTTACTGTAAATGCTCAGGTATGCAAATGAATATTCATTGAAATATCTTATGGCAATGTTGAGTAAAAATAAAATAAACTCAACAACTATCCAAACCGGAGTAAGAATGGAGAGCTTGAGAGCCTTATTATCAGGTCTCATCCACACAAAAAACTCTTTAAGAGTCGCTACAATCCCAGCAAGTGATGAACCAAAGCAAATAGCTCCAAAACATTTGACAAAAGTATTGTATATCAAACACATTGTACTAACATCTGAACCAAAGTACCATTTTGCACAAATTGCACCCACTATAACCTGAGTTGAATTTTGGAAAATTTCTGTAAGATAGAACCCAGAAAAAATGAGGAAAACATAAGTATTGTATGGATTACTTGCATTTTCATTTCCCGTTGGACTGTCCAATTTGATTGTAGACAGAACGCAATAAAACACAACAGAGTAAATAACAAACATAACTGAATGTAAAATTATCAGCATCAAATATATTGTCCAAATACTTGTATTTTCTCGGATTATTCTTGAGCATAATTTAATTATTTTATTGCTAAATGCCACTCGCTTATGAATATTCCATGATATTCCCAATATAATTAACGTAGATAAAGCTGTCAAAACTAAGTAACTCCAATTTTTTTGTCCGTAGAAATGAATGGCTGCTGTTATACCAGCCATTAAATTAAGAACTAAGGCTCCAACAATGAAAAGCTTACAGATAAAAAGCATACTTACTAACTGAATTAATCCAAATATCAATGAAACACATATACCGGCAATAGATAAAAATATTATTTGTAAGACGTTTAAATTATGGATTTCAGCTATCCTTTGGTTTTCTCTTGAAGGAATAATATTTTTAAAGTTATATTGTTTATTGAAATTGTCAAAACTTGTACCAGCAATTGACCAAAATATAACGATCACAGCAATAAATGATAAAATGAATAGCGGATCACGGAATCTTGTCTTTTTTAACTCCCATGGTATTTTTCGTTGAATAGGTTTTGGAATTATTTGTTGATAATACATGAAATTATCTAAGATAGGGATCTCTCTTTCCACATTTGTTTCCAAGTTTGTGTTGAATGGTGTGTAATTCGGAGGTGGTGTTTCTGTGTGATGTTTTGTATAGCAAAGTTGTGGAAACTCCATCATGAATGCTTGTCTATGTTATCGGATTGTTAGTTTTACCTTATGCTCTTAAGACCATTAAA
>JAJMLM010000277.1:0-10945 GCA_030569635.1 Pichia thaimueangensis
GTAATTTCCCAATCTCTACTTACGATGATGATCAGTTTGAAAGTGTGATTGGTATTGGGGGTGGTTTAGGTATTCCTTCGGTCCTGGCATTTTTCAATTATAGGGCTCAAACTGGTGCTGTAATGAACAAATATAAACTCAACTGGTTAATTAATGATATGAAACAGTTAGACATGTTTTCCGAAAACTTAGAATGGTTAGCGGAGAAAGGTACACAGATTGATGTATTTTTTACCAGATATGAAAATCAAGGTACACCTATTCCTATTGGTGAAAATGACAAAAAATCAGATACCGAAGAATCTACAGATGATGTTGAAACTAAAGAACCTTCAATTGCAGCTAATACAGATAGGTACAGTAGCAAATTTTTTCAGATTAAATACGGTAAGCCATCTATGGAATATATTATTCCATCTAGCAATGTGAAAAGAAGAGTATACATTTGTGGCCCAGAAAGTTTGGTTAAGGATGTTAGATTTCATGCCAGCGATTTGGATGAATTGTGTGTAGAGAATCACACCTGGTAATAAATATTGCGTTATCCTTTTTTCCTTTCCCACCATATATACAATGTACTATGTATATTATTCCCTATCCCTTTTCATAAAAAATGGAGTAAGTTAATCATTAATAAATTATTTCATAAATTGATAAAATGTACAATAGTGTTCAACAAGAATTTGATATAGCTAATCTAGCTAATTCAGAACTTATATCATCAGATGTGTAAGAATCCTTGTTAATCCATTTGCTGTCTGGTAAGGTATCTTTTTTCTTGTTAACCCAGTCAAGGTATTCTGGAATCATTATATTTTCAAAATTTTGTCCCTTTGGATTATTCTTATTAACTGGTTGGATATTTAAAGTTTTACAGTTAACAAGAAAAACATCCTTTTCGGTCTTTTGCAATGATTTCACCAGATCATAAATATTTTGGTATATAGAGTCTAAGGAATCAATCGAATTTATAAAAGTTTCATATAATTTTGGATATTCATCTTTTACAAATGGAATGACATCATCGATTATACTCAACTCTTGATTGCAAATTAACTGAAAATCTCTATTTCTGATACCAACCACGAGGACATCTTGTCTTCCAAAATATGACTGGAATAACCATTTGTTAATTTTAGAAAAAAAATAGCTAACATTGCCTTTTAGGAAAACCAAAAAATCACGGTTAGTCTGCAAAGATTTTAAAATTGAGGGAGTTGCCTTTGGTGTAAAACATAATTTAACTTCGCAATAATTCTTGTACTTTTCATCTTCAGACATTTGTTCAATTGGTTTGGCCCCTTCACTCTTCCTATACGAGTCAATTTCTACTACTGACTTAAAATTCCATCTACCATATTTCCCCCTCAATAATAATTTATTGTGAGAACCATCGACAGGGCTTGGTTGATTGCATAAAATCGTTTCAAATTTAATTCCAATATAGGAAAATAGTTTATTCTGGTTTTCCCTTGTTTCAGTATTTGAAAATATGAGTTTGTTTTTGTATAAAATGACAGCATATGTATCATCAGTCTTCAATATCAAATCTCCATGTAAGCCATTATGACAATAAATCTCCAAATTTTGGTCTCTTGTTGGCTCTATTTTATTACTTGATTCATACGCAACCAAGGTAAGTAAAAAGTTTCTGATCCTTGATTCGTGTCTACTAAATACTTTCCGTTTATAGTGTGAACAGCCAGTTTTCAATGATCTTGGATTTGTGAGAGAGTAGTTTTTGCCAATTTCAAGGTTTCTCTTCAGCGTATATGGATTAAGGCCATTGTAATTGAATTGAATAAGGTTGCCAACAAGGGAATATCTGTAAATCTCGATTGGACGAGTATCCCAAACGGAGTACTTTGCAGCCATCTGTTTGGTTTTGTTATCTCTTCTTCGTTAGGAATACGAAGGGTATATGGCATAGCGGAAACTTTGGGGAAAGTGTATGCAAGTGTGCAAGTGTCAAGTATAGACGAGATGAAGCAGGCAGTAGGCCGCGCCGGTCGACGCAGTGTTTCTGACGTTTCGAATGGCTGTTGTTAATGTTATCTTCATCCATTGGCTGGCGGCTGGTACTGTCGACCTGCCCTCCTCCCTTCCCTCAGCTACTTTACCAATTACAGCAGCCCTCCCCCTATCAATGATCCAGCGATCGTCACGGTCACGAAGCAGAAGCCAACAAGCCCCAATCGTCATTGACTCGGATCCGGACAATAAAAAGGTAGAACCCACGAGAGATCTGAGGGTGACACATCGACGAAAAAAGGAAACGGGAATCCTGTCCTTATCAGATTCACCTTTGGGAGGTGTTGAAATTTCCAAGCCAACAAAGACAAAAAGATCCAAGGATTCCACATCATCCACTATCATTAAAATACCCAATAAAAAGCAGCGTACAGTTTATCCTAAAGTCGACTCGGTTTTATTAGAATTGCCATACAGGGGGTTGTTTGATTTTGAAAATGCCAATACTTTCGATACAAAACCGGATAAAAACTTTGAGACACTGTTCAATGACTTAGTAAAGAAATCAACAACGAACATTATGACAAATTCAGGTTTGTTGAATGGTAAAGAATCATCTTCAACAACTGGTAATACTGCAAATTCTACTGATAGATTAAAAGCAATTCGTTTTGACAATTATGAAATTGATACGTGGTATAAATCTCCCTATCCTAAACGGTATAACAATAAAAGAATGATGTATATCTGCCCACATTGTTTGTCATATTTTGACTCATCATTTACATTGAGTAGACATTTGATCAAATGCTCGTTTAAGAGCCATCCAGCTGGTAGAGAGATCTATAGGGATGAAGACGAAAAAATTTCAGTATTTGAAATTGATGGTAGAAAGAATGTTATATTTTGTCAGAATTTGTGTTTATTGGCAAAATTATTTTTGAATTCTAAAACCCTTTATTATGACGTTGAACCTTTCATGTTTTACGTCTTATATAATTTTTCAAATAAATCGGCATTTAAATTTGTCGGCTACTTTTCTAAGGAAAAATTAAATTCAACTGGCTATAATTTATCATGTATTATGACATTGCCGATCTATCAGAGACGTGGATTTGGAAGTTTTTTGATTGATTTTAGTTATTTGTTATCTAAAAGGGAGTTTAAATTAGGAACTCCTGAAAAACCATTAAGTGATCTTGGTTTACTAAGTTACAGAAATTATTGGAAGTTGTCCATTATTAGAGAAGTTTATAAACTATTGTTTGAAACCAGTGATAAATTACATTTGAAAAAGATGACATCAGATGTCAAAGGTATACCACTGCATCATTTTTCAATTTCAATAGATGATTTATCCAATTTGACTGGAATACTACATGATGATATTATAGTTGGATTAGAACAACTACAATCTTTAATAACATATCAAGATCGTTCAGGGGCCAATAAGTTTGCCTTAATATTCGATCCGAATTTAGTCAAACAATTATACATCACATGGAAAAGAAAAAATACCGTCAAACTACATTCTGAATATCTCCTGTGGAAACCTATCATTTTAGGTCCATCTGGCGGTATTAATACAAACAGTACTATGGTTATTGCGGATCAAACTTTAGAAAATTCCAATCAAGATGCAGGTGCCTCTGATGGAAACCTTATGAAAAATATATCGGTTATAGTTAATTTTCTGCAAGATGATTTAGAAGATGATAGAGATCTTGAGGATCAATTTTTAGAGAAAATAATAGAGCAAAATAATGAAATAAAAACTGATACAGGTGAGAATGTAATTTCATTTTCTACTGCTAGGGTTTGTTATCCAGGCATGAAATTTGATAGGAAAATTATACAAATTACAGAATGTGACAATAATATTGATTCTGACAGTAGTGTTGTTGATTCTAAGATTCAAAAAATGGAAACTAGGAATAGCGATAAAGAGAACAATAAAGGGAAAAATGCAGAAGAAAAACTGTCTGAAAAAAGTCATTATGAGACCATTTCTGACGAAGATGACATTTTTCATGATGGGGATGATGGTGACGTTGAAGAAGCTGATCATGTATCTGTTGATGGTGACTATGATGTCAATTCCTTTGAAGATGCTGAAGAAGAGTATGAGGAAGATGAAGATGGAGAAGAGGAAGAATATGAAGATGAGTACAATGCTAGTCTAGAAGAAAGTGATGACTGATAGATTTAATCTAATTGTTAATGTAAGACACTAAGGTAATTTTTGAGCAATCCCATAATTCAACGTCACTCAAAGCATCAAAGAGAGAGTTTTCTTCTATATCATCGTCATTGTACCTATCAATATTAATAATATTTGGATTATAATAGAATCCATCTTGACATTTAAATGGTGTTATCAATGCGGGGGATGGTAACGTAGATATGGGTGGTAATGGTGGTAGTGAGGTTAAAGGCTTTTTGGATTCTGGAGAAGGTAATATCATATTTGAATTGTTCAAAATGTTAATCATTTTATCATCAATATCAGCTCCACCGTACTTGTCGTTGCTTTTCATTGGTTCTAAATATAATGATTCCATGTGTTTTTTTATTGCATTTGATAATGAGTCTGTTGGTGATAATGCATGTATTTGTGATGCTCTTAAAAGTAGCTTTTCATGTGATAGATGTTTATAGTTATCGATTTCAGTAAAAGGATTGGCCCTGTTTGTAAATTTTGGGAAGGATGGTAGTGTTTGAGAAGAAATATTATAATTGGGTAAGTTTGAAGATTCCAACGAATATTTCCGAGGAGTTTTATTTTCCTTGTTTGAAATGAATGAAAATTGTATACTATCCGAATCATTTGTGGAATCATAATCTGCATACAAACTGTTGAACATTGAAGTATATGTTTCATCGGATGTATAATTAGTTGTGTAATGTATAGCGGGTTTTGTATTATTTAAGTTATGATCATTATTAAATGAATAAATTGAAAAATTTTCTTCCACATTTGGCGTATCAAGTAATAACTTTGTAAAATCTAATATACTGCGCTCCTTTAAGGTTGGTACCGACCTCTTTGATTTTAATGGTGTTATATTGTGTGGTAGCGGTTGTTGTTGTTGTGTCTTTGTCTGTACTTTTCCCGTGTGACTATTATTATCCCTAGACATTCTTCTACTCGTTGATGATCTCCTTAGTGATCCTACAATATTAATTTTCAAATGATAAAATGATTTTGATTTTCTTAAACTTTTGTTAATTTTAGAGTTTGGATTGGATTTCGAGGTGGGATTCAAATATGATGGATTGGTCGCTTTAACATACTTTCCTGAATTTTCAATGTAATCGATATGAGTTGAATTTTGAATATTTTTTCGATTGGTGTCGTGATCTTTTTTTGTTTTAGAAATTTTTCTTTTGTTAAGAAAATTACATAGAGCAGAGAGTTTTAATTTCATAGTGGGTTGTTTGGGGGAGAGAAACAAAGAAAAAAAAAAGGGAAAATTAAAAAACGGGAAAACAATATGTGGTGATTGAGTCCCTAGATAATTTCCCTGGTGGGGGGATGGTGATGGGGTTGGTTTTATATCATCGACGGTGTGTGTGCCTGGGACCTGAGAGCGGTAAAGTGAAACGGATATGTCACACATGTGACGAGCCCCCTTCTTCCTTTCTTTTCTTCTCGGAATTCTTCCAGAACTGAAAGAAATTACCGACTGCCGGCGGCGGCCGTTGATGCCATTTCCCGCTGCAGTTGAGTGTTGAGTCACCGTCGATCGCGGGGGGAGGGGGGGGCGGACGCCGGGTGACTCAGAGCGAGAGGAAGAGACAGGAAACAGGAAACGGGAAACGGGGAGAGGGGAAAGGGGAAAAAGGTGGTACATAAATTTGACAACCTTGTCACTTGACGATTGTTAAGCTGCCGATTCTCTTTTTAAACTTTCTTCTAATACCTCCTTCCCACCTTATAAGACCACAGTATTGCATTTATCTATTCTTTGATTTACCATTAGGATCTTCTTCTCAAAAAGAACCATACTCACTTTTTTTTTTCTTGATATACCATTTAAACACTAAATCTTACATCGTATATATACCCGCTAGTGGAGACACTCGACAATGATAAATTCTACAGAAACACAATTTTTTAAAAGTAAGATATCCATACTTACCATTCCAAGGGAGAATTTCTGGATCTTCAAATCCGGTATATTGGAAATTATTTACATTTTAATAGACTCTTATGAAAAAAGATCAAATTCTCGATATTCGGACAATGATGTATCATCGATCTCTTCAGATGAGACCAGCCATAGAAGTAGTACTGATGCTAGTTTTAATGATGACTTATTAGATTATCATGAAATCAAGGATGATGGATTATTTTTCCATTTGGCATTTTCCGTTGAGGAGGTTACATTAATGTGTAGTACACATTTAATTAACGAATATTTATCAAAGCCGATGAAATTAGATCCAGAATCGACATTAATTCATGATGAATTTTTCTTAATTCAAGTATTTAGTGATGGTTCAAATATTGGTAAAAAGATTTTAGAACTTACACAACCTTTATCATTAAACAATATATCCTTATTTTTTATTTCGAATTATTTTTCGGATTTGGTTTTAGTACCAATAAAAGATAAGGCCAAAACGATTGAAATTTTAGAAGAATATGAAAATGAAAAATTAGAAGAAACCAAAAATGAGATTTCAGAAGAAAATAGTCGATCCAAATCATGTAGTAATGAATTAGAGATAAAGACATTTAAATTATTCATGGACAATAATATTAAACCGGTTTTATTGGATGATGTTAAATTATTATTAACTGGTGCAAGAGCTGGTGATAGTGCAGAAGTTCTCAAACAAACCGCAGAATCCATATCAAGATTAAATACGGATTGCGTTGATTCCAAATCATTTCCAAAATATTTTGCATTTACGAGGACTCCAACCGAAGAGATTGCATTATTATTACCATATGATAATGAAGAATTGCATCGTTTAAATTTCTCTAAAAATAAGATAATGGGATCACTACAAGATTATTATTATCCAATTTACATTGATTTGAAAAAATTACCACTTGATTTGAAAGGTATTGTTGCAGGTATGGCGAGTAAATTACTAAGATTGCACATTGACGAGATGAGTTATTTATCATTGGGTAAATCAGGAATTGTTTTAATACCTGATATGTTTAAGGAACAAGTTGAGGACAAACTTGAATTATAAATTATATTTATAAATGAGAAAACTTTTACGCTCTTTAATTAATAATTAATAATTAATAATATTTACATTTTTATAGTTAAAATTTATAAATTTATAGTTTTTCTTTAAGCATGCATGCATTTTTTTTTTTTTGAAGTATAGATGACAGTGAAAAGGGGATGGGGGTTGAGTGTGCATTCTGGAATTCATAAACGACAAAATTTACAATTGGGTATGCATAATGTAAGAAAAAAAAAGGCTAAACATTAAAATTTCAGGCTGGAATCACCCTAAATATTTATTTATTTTTTTTTGATTTTTACTGGACAATTGAGCATATATAGATATAACGCAGAGTGCATAGCAATGTGGGAGTTAGACCAAAGAGGTAATAAATGCGATAAATCAACTAGGCCGTTGATTAGAAGATATATTATGCGCTAATAGTTTATATAGGTGAACTTATATGGTTCAACCATTGGGGATTGAGAATGGTATATAGAGATGAATAACGAAGGATGGAGAGCTCGATCTGTTATCTGGTATCTGGTAAACCATGGTTAAAAGTGGAAAAGTAAATAATTTTTTTTAAATCTGGTATAAAAACAGAATAGGGAGAATCGATTTTCTTGATATAATTTGCGGGCACTGTGCATTGGAAACATCAGTTGTCGCAACCTATCTATAGATTATACAATAGGATATCTATAACTTATGACTTATGACTAATGACTTATGACTAATGACTAATGACTTATAATTTATAACGGAAAATAATGAGCGTGTGTATATTTACATTTCTTTAGAGCTCTACGGAGTTGACAACCATTAACGGTGAGCTAATGATAAATCTGAAAGGAGGGAGCCTGTGATGTGCAATGTGCAATGTGCAATGTGCAAGGGGGGTGGCAGAGTTTGTGAAAAGGTTAGCCAATGAATAAGAGAAGGTGTTGAGAAATGCAATGGAAATGCGGCTGTTTAATTGTGTAAAGGAAATTATTTTGCTTTAATGCCGGTGAAGATCTGAGCGGCTGGTTAAGCTCGTGTGGCGGTCTGTGCACCCAGGCAGCCATCTGTCGATGATTTCGATTGTAGTCAATGGTGGCAAACGTGTATTAACATAAGGGATGATGCCATTATGTACTTGCGGTATTTGTGATTTACTGGGCAGGCAAAAGTTGGTGGGGAGGGGGGGAGGGGGTGTTGATTCTGGTTGTATCGTGGACAGCTGTAATTTATTTATTATAAGATCATTGCAACCTCTATAGGTCTGGATGAGGAAGTATATTGAACCAAACTGGGAGTGAGAGAGTCGTGACGATGGGTTGAATCCTAGTAGGAGAACCACTTGTGCACTATCACTCCTAGGTCAGTGCAATCTACATTCATAACAGGTGTCCACACGACTTTGCCTGGTTGGCTCTTTACAGAAAGAAACAAGGAGGGAAAAAGAAGCAATCCCTTGGAAGATCCGATTTGTGGATTTTAATTTATATATACAGTGTTATTAAACTGATTGTATCATTCAGTAACTTTAGAACAACTGCCAGTGCCCAGAACAGAATACAGTCGCGTCGATTGGCGGTTGTTCTGAGGAAACTGTTCATTAAAGAAAAAAAGTTACTAGCTGATACAATCTCGGTAATAACACCTGTATATATATAAAGAGAGATCTGCGATCTGCGGTGTATACCCGAATGCGGTAGTCTCGCGAAGAAAGTGGCCATAAGATTCATTTTATTTCCTCTTTAGGGTCTAATTTCTGGAAACTGGCACCATAGGTTCACTTAATCCACTATAGAGACAGGAGACACATTTTTGACCGCAGGATATTTCATGTATATATATCTATATATATATATCTATATAAGAGCATGCTCCTTTCAGTTTTCAGTGCACAATAGGGAAGCCAAACTTTGATAGCATACCAAGTTGGGTCTGCTGAGGGAGAACATCATGTCATAAACCGTGTGCATCTCCCAAGAATCACCTAGTCTTCAATAATATATATATCGATCTGTAAATCGCAAACGCAGCCCGGAGGCTATTGGGTTTTGGGGCGCTGCGGGCACTGGTTCCAGATCGACAGCGTCCAGTGTGCGGCAAGAGCGCGGCGAGAGCGCGGCAGCATCGAGATGAGCTATTTTCCCTTTTCCATAAATTTTAGAATTGATGCTGCCTGCGGTACTGTCTCTGTTGCCATATATGTGGGGATTCCTGTCAACCTGTGCGAGAATAGGTTCTCAAAGTGTAGGAAAAATTGACTTGAGGGTATAGATGCAGCCTCAAGTGATTTCTAAGTGATTTCTACTGCTTAAAGTTATATATTCAACATATCTAGATTGTGGCTTGTATAGTTTGCTGGATTCCTCAGGATCCTGCCGGTAGGATAATTGGCAGCGGGAGTACACGACAGAAGTCACAGAACCTCGGCAAAAGAGAAAAAGCTCAATGCTGTGGAACAATAGAACAATCTCTCAACGGGGAATCGGGGAGATCAGCTACATCGTACAACGCCTGGATTATTATTATTAGCTATATATATATATAAATATAAATAAATATAAATATATATATTATCCGATATAATGTGGCTTGCTGCAGTAACCGCATTAATCCCAATTATCCTCATTATCCTTATTATCCTTATTATCCTTATTATCCTTATTATCTTTATTATCCTCTTTACAATCGCTGTACATCGCTCCCATTTTTCCTTGCTTTCTTCTATATTTTAATAATAGCGAGGAATGATGCCTGACTAAGATCGCTGATATTGTCTAAGGAATGTTACAGGTTACATCGTCTCCTCAATAGAAGTTACTAACCACTTGTATACAGCTGATAACTTAATTAGTCTTTCTATACTTTGTAGAAACCACTGTCATGCATCATCGATTTGATATAACTAGGTAGATCTTGGGGGGAAAAATACGAGGTATTATTGGCAAATTTGGTGTTTGGCACCTCATCTCCACCTTTTTAAAAATCTACTTATTTAACCATGGTGATTTCCCTCCCTCCTCTCCCTCTTTGACCACTTTCTACCTTCCAACCTCATCATCCCTCCATATTAAAAAAAAAAACCTTTCCTATCTCTCTCTCCTCCCCCCCCTTATATTGCACCTTTTCTACTAATATTCTAAACAATCAATTAAAGGAAAAACATAACATGGATGGCATGGATAACATGGACAAATCTAAACAAAAATCGTCCCCTCAATCATGGGATGACAGTGATGATAAATTGTTAATTCAACTCAAGGAAGTTCAACATTTAGGTTGGAAACAAATAGCTAAATATTTCAATCATAGAACATCGAATGCATGTCAATTTAGATGGCGTCGTTTAAAATCGGGACAATTGAAAAAAGTAGCGAAGTCCAAACGGTATGCTAGACAACATCAACAAAGTGGTGATCAATTACTATCAAATGACTTATCCAAGGCCAGTATAAGTTCATCAAATTTAACTGAACAACATCTCGTAAATAAAATTACAACTTTGAAAAATACTTGGACTATCGAAGAGGATAACCTTATTAGATCAAGAATTTCCAAGAATTTCTCAGTTGTTGAATTGTCCATATTATTACCAAATAAATCAACTTCATGTATCGAAGAAAGAATTGCATTTTTAGAACGTAAAAAATTGACAATTTCTTCATTACTTAGTAGTGATGATTCAAATAAAGCTTTCAAATCCAATGTTTCAATTTCTACAAGAGGAACGAGCTTACCATCAATACAAAAACAAGATTTACCGCAAATTTCACAACCAATG
>JAJMLM010000278.1:0-10304 GCA_030569635.1 Pichia thaimueangensis
ATATCTCTGCATACTATTTGGTAAATTCAAATTGTCTTTTTGATAAAAATAAATTCCTATTTATTTGCAAAAACTAGTCACTTTTATGGTTGTTTAAATAGACCGAATAAATAACTATACACTTTTATTGCCATATAAAACTGTTGGACATCCTAAACAGTTATACACTTGTGGATTTGCTGTTTCTGATCATGATTCTTGTTTATGCCGATGATATACAGTAGTATTAACAAAATGGTAGCAGTGAATAGCTCTTTGTAGTCAGCAATAAATGTGGAGTGTTTGCTGGTGTATAAGACAGCACACGTAGAATTAATGTTTCACAAACCTTTGATACTTGGATATATTTAAATTTAGTTTCGTACTTAAATTTCTACTTGAAGTCACCTCCTAAATTGGACTATTAAACAAATTTTTAAGTTGATCGACTCCAATTACTTTATCGTTAATTTCACCTATTCACCATTCAATTCAGCGTTATCATCGGAAGTACTACTAACATCGCGTCTTGATTTAGATTCACTCATTATTGATATAATTTTGTTTGGTTCGTCAGGTTTAAGAAATAAAAGGAAAAGGGGAAAAACAATAACCAGACAACCCAGCCTTTTAAAAGATTATATTTACATACATATATATATATGTCCGAGGTTAACCCAAGTAACACTTGTTACCCAGTTGTTGTTACAAGTTACAAGTTAAAATCCACACCAACCGCCAAAGTGACTCCGTTTCGTATTGTGCGCGTCTTGCGTTATCGTAGATATATTACTGATCTATCCAGTTGTCTAGCTAGCAGTTAACAGTTTGAAGTCAACACTTTTGGTTTCTTGTTTGCCACGTTCAAGTTCTTGTTTTGTTCCACAAGCTCAAATGCAGCCAGTATTACCACCTAAACCTCAATCGATACAGAGAGTTATCAACCAGAAACCTCCATCTTCCTCATCTACAACACATGTTGTTCACCCTTTAGAAACCGAACTGGATAAGTTGGCAATAGACAATTCCGATTCCGATGCCGATACGAAACGAACAGATCTACCCTTCAAAGTTGCGTCTTCAAACCTGGTATTGAAACTATTTACCGAAAAATACGGCGATTCATTGAATGTTCCCATACCTCCATATTTTGAATACTTGCCCAACTCGAAAATAAAAGAATTTATAAATAACGAAGAATTACTGTGTGGATATCTTGATTCGCTCTACAAGGAAGAATTTAAAAGGATCAAGGAGGAATTGAACTCGATAATTGAAAATCAGGTTGACTATGCAAAACATTTGAAAGATAAATACACAAATGATGACGATGGGATGATAATGAAGGCACAAAAACTAACAACGGATTTGGAAAATTATCATGGTAAATTGAAAGATTTCGATACTCTGCAAATCGAAATGTATGAAAATATAAACAGTGTTTCTAAACCGGGGATTTCGGAGTTATATCATAGGAAAATAACCGAAAATGAGGCGGCATCTGCTGAAATCTTAAAAACTGCATCAGAAAAAGATGGCACTCTAGAAACGGGGGAATTAAATCAGATACTATCAGATTATATCAATCAAAGACATCAATGGCACAGGTATAAAGAGTGTGTACGTAAAATCGACCACCATAAAGTGATAGGATTGGGTTGATGATTGTGTAATCATGTGTGTATTTTACGTTAAATATATACGTTTTATAAAGGAAACTAAGGGTTTATATAATAAAACAAAACATTAATGGAATAAACTAAAAATAAAAATAAAATAAAAATGAAAATGAAAATAAAAAATAGGTGAATATAAGTTAAACTATAAAAAAGTAAATTATAAGATAAACTCAAATCCTTTTTCATGCCTTATCCAAAAGATAATTACTTGCATCATCGATATTCCAATTGGTCATTTTTAATGCAGATACGGAATCTTCCCTCTTAAATCCCATATCTGTTAGTTCTTCGATTGCCAATTGTTGGGCCTCTGAAAACGAAGAATGAATAGCACTGGATGCTTTATTAATATCCTTTTGAACGGTTTGATCTAATCCACCAGAAATCTGAGTTACGGGAACACTACCTGCATCGGCACTGAATCCGAAAACAGCAGGTTGACTTTGGAAATCATTATCGAATGAAACATTGTTCTCTTCAACAGTGGCAGGTTGCAAATTTGGATCATTACCGAAACCAGCGAAAACCTGTTCCCAGTCATCGCCAACACCAGATGACTCAACGTTGGCATCTGTCACTGGGGCATTAGCATCATTGTATGTAAACCCAATATTACTAAATCCTCCATTACCCATACCTGGTGAATCAAATGCAGTACCGGCGGCCTCAACTTGAGCTTCTTCGAGTCCCAAATCGTCAAACATTGATGGACCAGTGGTAACATTTGCAGGTGGAGCTGATAAACGTTCTGGGCTTGCACTATTCTGCTGACTATCAAATGGATTCTTGGAATCCTCAATTGCGGTTTCTTCTGCGGCTGGTTGTAAATCATCGTCAGCTAACGTTGCATCGTGGAAGCCTTCATCACTGCTTGAAGAATCAGAGTCATCAGCTGATGATTTGAGTTCTCTGATTGGTGGGAATTCGTCAAGTTCTGGTGTTTCGTTTGGATGTTCTTGTTGTGTATCGGACAATGTTTCGATCTCGGATGTTTGACCTGAGAATGATGTTGAATGATGGATAGGACTCGTCATACCAGCGGCTGCAACAGCTGCTGCCATACTTCTAGGAGCAGGTACAGGAATTGAAGAAGTGGATACAGATTTGGAAATATCAGCGGTTGTATTACCATCGGTTGATGATAATGTTCCTGATGTATCAGAAACTGCATGAGAAATTGTAGCCGGTGGTGTGAATGATGCTGAAGAATGATGTGTTTCCACTGGATGGTTAATGAATTCAAAAGACTCACTTTTTTCTTGACTGGATTCGGAATCAGCACTTTCAGTAACGATACCCTCTGGTAAAACTTGAGAACTTAATGGACCAGTTTGTTCGATTGTTGATGCATCAATATCACCTCTCTCTGATTGTGATGGATTATTTCTAGTTGAAGATGTTTCAGAATGTGGAGTGCCAAAAGGTAATGAAAATTGTTGACCAGTAGCAGACGCGGAAGCATCGGAAAGGGTTTGTGTTGGAATTGTAGTATCAGTTTGTTTAGACATTGATGTGCCACTGGCAGTAGAAACTGGTGAATCTGGTGGTAGAGTTGCAAGGCCTACAATGGAAGGAGTATTTGTAAGTTCTTCTGATTTAGATGGAGAGTCAGAAACGGATACCCCTTTTCTAATTGTTTCTGTTGTAGGAACTGCAGTTTCAAATTCTAGTTTACTGATTTCTTTGACTTTAGATTGTGATTCAGAAAAGAAACCATCATCAAAATCATCTAATGAAGCAGTTGGAACTTCTTCAGCATATACCGCATCATCAAGTTCACCACCAACAATACCTTTTGCAGCAGCATCAGCCAATGTTTCACTGTATTCAACATTCTTATTTGCAGACTGAATTGATAAATCAGTATGTTCTTCATGCAGGTCAAGATTTTCATCATTAAGTTGAGCGATTCTATTCAATAGAGCAGTATGTCTATTCTGGATTTGGAAAATAGAATTATTTAAATCGGCTACTTTCTGCTTCAATTCATTATTTTCAGCCTCTTGAGTAACAACCTGTTGTTCGATAACGACAACCATATTGTTAGCCTGAATAACTTTACCATTCAAATCCTCAATTTGGTTTTTCAAATCAATATTTTCTGGATTAAGTGTACCTAATTTTTCCTTCAAAGCTTGATTACTCTTTTGAGATTCATCATACTGTGCTTGGAGTTGTTCTTTTTTTGTTTGTTCTGCATGATAGTTGGCTTCAACGATTGACAATTCTTTGGCTAATTCATCACTTTCACCTTTAGATTTGACCAAAAGATTTTGAACTTCAGTAACTTGTTGAGTTTCCTTTTCATGCAATGCCCTCAATTGGACTAACTTATTGGCAATTTCGTCCTTCTTTTTCAAGATCTTGTTCAATTCATTTTGAGCTTTATCCTTCCGACCACTAACAACAGAAGTCTGTTTGGATAATGAACTAACCTGGTTAGAATAATTGGCAATGTCGACACTGGTTTGAGTAATTTGGTCAGTGATTGCTCTATCATTAGAGGCAGATGATAAATTAGAGAACCCCAAAGCAGCTACAGTGGCACCTGTAAAACCAATAGCTGCACCAGCGGCAGCACCAGCGGCAGCACCCATGCCAGCAGACGCTGTGTTAGTGAAACCTCCTAATGCAGTATTGACAGAACTTGCAGCAGCAGGTTGGTTAGAAAACATTAAAGATGCATCATTTGCAGGAGTGACTGTTTTAATTGCATCATAATTTGATGTTTGTGACGGTTTGGCAACATTCTCTTCGGAATCAAAGTGTGGTTTGCTTGAACGACCTGGGACCACTGGAGCGGTACCTCTCACTCTTGGTAAATCCAAGTTTTCAGGGCCTTCTTCGTCATCGGATGAGTCTTCCTCATCTTCTTCTTCATTAACAACGGATTTTTGCAATTGTTGACCAAAATTAGATGTTGGATGAAATTCCATATTCGGAGAAAGTCTAGATGCCGGAGCTGGTGGTGGTAAAGTATGAGAATGTTGTACTTGTTGCGGTTGTGATATAGTTGATGATGTGGAAGAAAGGGTAGTAGGTTGTGGTGGAGATGCAACTGGTGCAGCGGTTTGGAAAATGCCTAATAAATCGTCCATGTGAGAGGCGGTTCTTTGAGGAGCTGCCAGTGCTTTTGCAGATGCAAATGATTGAGGTGGCGGAACTTGTTGAACGGGTTGAGGTTGTGCAGTGTTCGTACCAAAAGAGGAGCTTTGAATTAATTCAGACGGTGTTTCTTCTGGTAATTCATAACCTGCCAATTTCTTTTGGACTAAATACATTGCAATTGAGAATTCTTGTTTAGAGAAATTTTCAGATTGATCTAAATTGGCAAGTTCCCAAATACTTGCCAAAACTTGGTTTGATAATTTTGATGTCATTAAAAAGTTGGCAACTGTTGAACTTGAAATGAAGTTTTGATGTTGAGTATCTAAAGTTTCAAAAATCGAACCATATTGTTTCTTTTGTTCACTTGACATAATCCAAGTATTTAAATTTGTGGTTGGAGATGCCACTACATTTCCACCGGATGTTTGTTGTTTAAGTGGGACGGTTTGAGCGTGATGTGGTTGTTGAGAAGGGACTTGTGGTGAAGCCAATGAGGTATGAGAACGAGGAGGTGGTGGCGAAATCGGAGCAGGATGAGAAGCATAATTGGCGGCAGCGTGTTTTGGAGATGGTAGTGGTGATGCAGAAGAGGGAGAACCACCAGCAATTTTCCACAGTTGATCTGATAAAGCTGTTGGTAAAACAGTCAATGATTTATTCATAAAACATTGAATTAAATGCATTGCAACAATAAATTGGGGTCTAGTCAATTGACCTGTTTCGTTTTGATCGACCAAATTCCAAATTTGTTCCAAAATAGGAATTGGTAATCTGGCTTTTAAAAAGATATTTTTAGCTTGAGATCCGGGTAAAATGCCATTAGATGCAGTCTTATCAAACATTGCGCCAAAATTTTTGGCTTGAATTGGGGACAATAATGGAACAACTAATGAAAGGTTTGAATTGTTAGAGGATAATGAGGCAAAGGATTGAACTGAATTAGAGGATGTAATCCTGGAAGGAGAACTTGGCGGTAATTGAGCAGTTAGAGGGTTTGATAAGTGAATATTGAGAACACCACTACCTGTATTATTTACTTGGATAGTTCTAAACTTTGCCAATGGAGCTAATGAATTTGCACTTGTGATTGTAATTGGATCACCTCTTTGAGCATGAGCAATCAATCTCATAGCCACACAGAATGAGAATTGGTTTAAAAACCCTGTATTCTCTGAGTCACTCAAATTCCAGATTTCACCTAAAATTGGTAAGGAAAGACCAGATGCTTCGAGTAGTGGTTTGGCAACACCACCGGAGATCAAGCCTGTATTTTTAGGATCTAAAGTTTTAAAAATTGATCCATAAAACTTTTTCTCCTCTGCAGTGAGAGGTTCCTGTAACGATTTGTTAACTGTGCAATGTGAGGATTGGTTAAATATTAAATAAAAAAATGTTAGTTAGTAATCGGAAGGAGAGGAGGCGGGTGGAGGATCTAAATTGGGATCAATGGAAAGAGTGGAACATACCTGTTGCCATCTGGAAATAATAAGGATGATTGTGTTAACGGATGGCGGGTAACTATATCAGTGTATTGTTCAGAGAGCCAGTGTCGGATGCAATCACCGGAATTTGGTGGGTCGGCTCAAACGTGATGATTGATGATGATAGTACCCTTAATCGAGATCACACTCAACTCTCAACATTCCCGCGACCCAGCGACCCGCCCGCGGTGCACAGGTGCTCTGGGGAATTTGTCACAGTGTATTACTTGTATTACTTATATTACTTATATTACTTATATTACTTATATCAATATTAACTATCACTACTCGTCGTCTTCATCCAACACCTCCAGGAGAAGCGATGCGTTCTTCAGCTGGCAATCGAGAATGGTCTTGTCACTATCGAGGCTGTCACCTAGGTTTTCCCGCTGCATCTTGAGTGTGAACGCCCGGTCCTCTAGTGAATCTGCAAATGCAAACTTGACAAACTCAAAGATACGAACAATTGGATCGTTGACATAAAACTTCTTAACGACTCTTTTACCATCGATACCTGACCTGATTTGAATCCTTGTCGTCTGCGATGAGTCTGTGTCTGCTGGAGGATCTGGCAAATCTTTAGCCTCAAGAAATTTAATCTTTTCTGCATAACTGAGTTCCTTTGGTTCATTCTCTGGTTCTTCACGCGCAGTCACTGCTATTGGCTCGTCCTCATCATTATCGTCGTCGTCGTCCGATGATGAAACTATACGTTCAATGCTGTTGTCATTATCCTCCTCTTCTTCTTCACCTTCCAAGTCTATAGCATTGTTTTTAGTCAGACCAACACTCGATGGTGCTACTTTCGCAGTGGCACCATCCACAGAATATCTAGTCAGGAAATCAACAACCTGTTCGATAAATTTATGAATCTCAGGATTCATATTCCACATCATCATCCTCTCCCCCGTCATAGGGTCCAATATCGCAATATGAGGATATTCCTCTTCAAATGGATAAAGATTTCTATACATTTCTCCACTTGGTGAATCATTATGATACTGTAAAAAAATGAAATTTTCCCTAACCAAATCCTTAATCTGTCTTGAACTCCAAAAATCTCTATTCAAACATTGACATCTGAAATCCGTAACATCTTGGATATTAATCAAAATCCACTTGTTCGCCTCCCTTGCAACTTTCTTTGCAGTATCCAAATCAATCTTATTTATGATATCCCATGGTGGTCTGAATATACTCGCTAATCGTTTCTGTGTGTTCGTCATCTTTGGTCTAGATCTCACTGTGCCTCCATTCAAATCGTAATTTCCCGTTAAATCATCTTCTCCATCGAAATCATCACCTTGCTCGTCGTCATCGTCATCGCTGTCCAAAACGACAACTCCATCACCACCAACCTGGTTAAACACACTACGTTGTGATCTACCAAACATCCCACCTTCAGTACCTGCACCCATCCCCATCCCCATGCCAGGGATACCTCCAAATCCGTATTCCTGTGGCAACAAAGTATCATGTGTAGGCATTATTGGTTGTCTGATCTCATCGTTGTTTTGTTGTTCGTACATTTCTCTTTGTAATCGATTCGCCATTTCAAAATCGTCTTCTTCCACTGCTCCAGAAGTAGTATTGTTGCCATTGCTGATGTTGTTGTTGTTGTTGTTGTTGTTGGTATTTGATGTACCTGCACCAGCACCGTGTTCGTAGTATAGGCCAACCGCAGTGGAGAGATCACCACCGGACATTTCTAAAAAATTAGATGCAATTGTTGGATCACTAACAGAGGTGATGTCCATAAAAAGAGATATCTGTTCATCCATTGTGTAAATTCCCTTAATGTGTGTCAATTGTGTGGATAATTGTGGCTGTCCTTGTGCTCTGATATTACTCTAACAGCAGAGAAGAAGGGAGAAGGCAAATGCAAATGCAAGTGCAAATGCAAAACGAAACGAATAACAGTAACCTGTGGAAAATTAAGCTCGGCGTGTTGTGCGAGCGGTGGGTGCTATCGCCTATCGCTGCCTTCTGCCTTCTTATTCTGACCATTTCTTACCACTTCTGATCACTTCCGATCAATTGTTCAATTGAAACATCAAACTTTACGTCTTTTCCTTCTTCAAATGTACGACATAAATTGCTGCTATCGCTGGTTGAACAACTACCAATCTTGAATTAATCCTTTGTCACCGTGTTATTTCTTCACTCAACAAGGTCAGCAATACTTTTTTCCCCGTATTCCGAAACTGCTGGTAATTGATGTGTTGCATTTTTGTTAGCCCTTCCACCGCTCAAATATTTTTTCTTTGGTGATTGATATTGTAATGCTGGAATCGAAAAAATATCTGGCGGGGGATAATTATTTGTTACTGAATCTGAATCTCCCAACTGATGAACGGAATAATCTTGCAGATCACTGTCGGTTGATTCACTCGTCAAACTTTCCGAATCGTTTGCGAATTGATAACCGAGTTATTACTTCCTTCCAGCCCGAACTTCTTTATTTGTATAGAAACAGCTAAATCAGCGTCTAGAGCAAAACTTTTGATTCGAGATTTTTCGATGTGTCAAATATCTATCACCAAAATAATCATGAGATTTCTTTATCCGAGAAACACATCTCAACAAACAACTGGCAGCAAGTATTATCAAAGAATGTGGGGTTATATCTTACAAAATGGCACAGACGGTGGATTTCATGACTACTCCAGCAAAAGAATATTTTTTTAAGCTAAATTATACAGTTGATGGTCTGATTTCCAAAATGGTGTTCATAAACGCACTGCCAATCCTATTCTTGATATGACTAACCTTGTAGTCAATGGAAAAGATTCCGCTATCAATATTTATCTTTGAGAAAAACGATCGATAGTTGAAAATGAAGGATGAAAATTGTGATGATTTGGATGATGATTTGGAAGATGATTTGGATGATGATTTGGATAATTATTTGGATGATGATATGGATAATGATGAGAAAGGTTATTAAGGTATCAGTTAGTCATCTATGTAGGTTGTTTCATAATTTAATAATATCAAATAATCTGATTTATATTTACATTCTTGTCGATTTTACAGAACATATTTCTCAATCAATCATTCTAAAAAAGTGGGTAATATTTATATTTTAGAACAAAGAAAAGTAATATCTAAAATATGCAGATGTCTATAAATAAAGAAGTATATAATTGTATAAAGGGAAACGTAACAAAAATAGTGAAAGAGCCTGTTAATGCAAAAGATAAAGCTATAAGTTGTACTGGCTTAATATAACCATGGTAAAGTGTAAGAATATAATGTTTATCTGTGTAATGTGGTGCAGTGAAAAATTAAAAAAGGAAAAAGAATTGATGCTGGTCAAATGTTCATATTGATTTATCGGCGTATTATCACATTATCTATCAGATATCTATATGCAACTCCAGGCCGTGATAAAAGTGTAAAAAATCAAACAAGTGAATAATTTAAAAAGTGATTTCCTATTCCTTCAAGGTATCTGAAGATGGGATGTTGAAATGGGCAAAGTCTTCTTTACACATGCACACACCACTGTGTGCTCTCCTATTAAATGTTTAACTTTCAATTTTAGCCTTTCTTTTTTCCCAGTATTTATGATTTATTTGTCCACACTCATCATTACCAGCTTCATTATATCTTGGACCTGACAGCATGTTTTTTGTAGAGAGTCTTAGTACAACTTTTCTCATATCAGAGACAGTTAATTTGTTAGCTCTTGGAATGATTGATAGATACTGAGCTAATAAAGCGGACAAAGGTGGCGCTGCCATGGATGTACCATGTTTTCTAATTTCATTTTTTTCTGTGATAATGAACTTATCTAAACTCCAGGAGCAAAAATAGTAATTCATAATCCATAGTAGGAAACGTGGTCATATTTTCATTGGGACCCAATGCACCAATAGTAATACATCCATTTAAGTTCATGGGAACAGCCTGCTAATATCTGATATATGAAAACTGATGAAAATCATCATTAGGACCTCCATCACAGTTGTTAGATCCTGTGACAATATATGTACCGAAATTATTCAATTCCTCAAAGCTTTTGACTGAAGTTTTGTCAATAACATCTTCATAT
>JAJMLM010000380.1:0-165873 GCA_030569635.1 Pichia thaimueangensis
ATTTTAGTTGGTGAAGTTTATGGAAAATGCGGAGTATCATTGATTAGTCTTATGGTTGTTTCAACCCTCATTTTGAAAAATTAGCTTTATGATCTTGATATTTCTTCTATTCCATCGTTGAATATTGATTATTATAATAACATTACAGTGCAATTGACATGTAGTACCAGTCACATTGTAAATTGTAGGTTGATGTTGTAAAACTGTAACTATTTTCATTGAATAATGGTAGTTGTCAGTTGATGTTTGACTTTAATATTCAACCAGCTTAAAATTAGAAACAATTTTTTATCCAATAAATAAAATAAGATCTTTCAATATGGTTATCCATAAAAGATATAATACATTTTCCCATATGTTGCGCAATTAACCCAAAAAGGCAAGGCCGTCGCCTGACAATAAAATATTTGATTTAAGAAATTTTACTTTCTTCGTCTTACTAATTTGATCATTTGGCTCGATTTAATCAATAATAATTGGTGCAAGGTGAAATCCATTTTGAATGAAAACTTTCAAATCTCTCCAACCATCTCTCCACTTTTAGCCGTTTTTAAAACCTCCATTATTCCATTAACTTCCCTTTCCAATTATGCCAAGATATACTTCAACATTATCAAATTGACCATGAAATATGTTAACATTTGATTACCGAAAGTGTTGCATTAAATTTGTCATTTGTATAAGGTAGAGGCCAGAATTCAACATTTTAAAAATGCATTCTCGGAGAGGGGTTCAATGATATCAATTAGATATTCAAGGGATTTCAGTTTTTTGGAATAGTTTGATATAATCCGAATTAACTGTATTAGATTCTATATCTTATGAAATATTCCACAGTTTTTAACATTTTGGATTCAACTTAGAAAAACAATTATTTCTACATTCAACATGCAAAATGTCTTTATCAATCACATTGATATTCTATTTTATATAATCATTGGTTTTATTGTTTAATTCATATCTTTAATTGGGTGTTCTTATTGTAATTTAGAGGACGGTTTCGGAATCATTGTTATTACGGTTAATTTGTCATATGATACATAAATAAGCAGAATTAAAGTCGATTTGGATACTTTAAGATCCCCTGATTCCAACCAAACCAAAGAAACAAATGATATATCAATAAATTGCTGATTTTTGAGCGGCCAGAATACCACAGAATTTTCACAAGATATTTTGAACCTATCATTTTGCCAATCTGGCTACTCATACGGCTTCACTTTAACAAATTAAGCCTAATTTAATGTTAGCAACAAAATACTATGTTTTGCCGGTTCAAATCTCGCCTAAAAAATCGTTAAACACAGTTGTTTCTCCTCCATTTGACGAATTTTATCGATATACAACTGAAATCAATCAGGAAAAGCGTTATATGTGTTCTTTTTGAATTATTAAGTATCTCTGAGACATCTATACTAATGTTACATCAATCAAGCATCAAAATTATGGCCAATTTGCTTTCAAATCAATATATTATTGCTGACTTTTGGGATTTTCAAAAAATAGTATTTCTCTATTCATTATTAACACACCATTAGGGATATTTTTAACCTTCTTTGTTACATTTCAGATGTAATATGAAATTTTAGGTTTCCATTGATGTATAAAGAGTTAATTTTACTTTATATTTAAACTCTTAAATAAGAAATTAAAAAAATATCAAACTATACGTAAATAAAAAACACATCCCGACCGTATTTTTGGGTGCCGCCCTGCGGCGTCGATCGACGCAGAAAGCTTTTTCGCTCTACTTGGTTAAGTGGTAAAAAGCATGGCTATTACATAAATTGGTGGTTCGAACCGGGAAATGAAGTAATATGATTTATTTTTAAAAAAAAATTAGCATCAAGCTTGAAAGTGTGGTCGCGGGAGGTAAAAAGATTAAAGTTTTGCCCAACTTTCCCTCGATGTATACAATGTTATTAACGAGATTGTATCAGCTATTAACTTTTTTTAAAGAACAGTAACTTCAGAGCAGCCTCCAATCGACGCGACTGTATGCTGTTTTGTGCATCGGTGGTTGTTTTAAAGTTACTTTTTATTATCGAAAATTTCTAACTGATACAATCAGTTTAATAAGACTGTAAACACTGATATTTCTTGCCCGTAAATTTATGGTACTCTTCTGAAAAACACAATCTTACGTTTGCCTTTTCGTATAAAAAAAATTAATACTACATCTTTGTCAAAGTTGGAAATAATAAGGAATAATTGTCGATTGTCGAGATTAGATCCATCTATCTAATAAAATAGTTGATGAATCGGGTAAAGCGCAAAGCGGAGACCGGAGCCCCCTGAAGGGCCAGACTCTCGCCAACCCGCAGCCCAGTTAAGCACAGCCCACCACGAACTGCCAAAACTGCGATCTTCTTCTCCGCGTCCGGTGTACACCCTGCACTCCTCCCGCTCCCCACATATTGGAAAATTTCCCCTCGTTCTCGGCCCCTGACAGCCTCGCCTCATGATTTTTCGGACTAGAGCTTTTCTGATGCTCAGCTCTCCCTTCACTCCGTACTGTGCACGATCTAATCATTTCCTCTTGCGTTTGGGCACGTTTAATGCTATTCGGATCTAATAAACCCAAATAGCTATGTTTTGGGTGGTAAAAATTAAGAAGTGATGAGTGTGCTGGGGTTCGAACCCAGGAAATCCTAAGAAAATCAGGTTCTGATCCTGACGCCTTAACCTCTCGGCCACACACCCATCTACAATTGTATGTTTTAAATCAAATATTGGCCCAAATTTCTATTTTTGGTCTCCTACTTTTTGGTCGCCTGTTCAATTCCAACAATCTCTCTTTTTTAATTTATTTCTTCCTCTCGATTATGGATCCAGTTTTTTTTGGTTCTCAACACTTATTATCCTAATCATTCTTAATACTTTTCACTCTATTACCTTTTATTTTGTAGGTGATTATATTAATAGGATTTGAACTGACTGTTTACCCTTTTTTATGAACATTTTTCATTGCTGTATTTTATATCTTAAACTTTTGCCACAATATTTTCTCTGCAACTTAAAACCAGTCTGTTATTGCTTTCTTTTTTTGCTTCAGAATAATATTTATCAAAGCTATCGAAAAATTTTATTGTGAAAAAGCTTAAAATAATGTATTTTAGATTAAAGGTGGCTTATTAAACATTTAAATATGTCAAATAATCGTGCCTGAATTCCGAACTATGAGCTGTGAGCTGAAATTCAATTATCTTGAAAACATTTCGGTGCACAGCGTCGATCGACGAAGTTAGATGGCGTCCCTGTGAGATTACTAAAAAATTTTGCTAATCTAACTCTGCACCATGTTCTTCGTAGTCTATCTTAAACACAGCTACACATCTCATTTATATTAGTTTTATCCACTAATTGTTCACAGTTTTTCTTTAAGGCAATATATATGAATATACTAAATCTTCACTTCTTTTAATCTTTATTTTGTTTTAATTTAATTTTTTTACTTTTCGATGCACCAATTACCAATTAGCATTAACTACAAAAAATGACCCAATGGATTAAATATAAAGGCTATCCTGATGATTACTTTGATTTTTCGATATATACTTGGTCTTTTATTGTTATATGGCTATCGATACCATTGTTATACATTATTTATGGACGAATCATCTATATCAGGAAAGTATATCACAGAAGATTAAACCAAAAGTTGACTAGTGATGTTAACGAAGTCGTCATCGTTGTATTAGGAGATTTAGGCCATTCTCCAAGAATGGCATATCACGCCAAAAGTTTCCAAAAAATTGGATATCATGTAAATATTTGTGGTTATTTGGAGAGTGATTTACCAAACTTTTTGTTATCACCCGACATTTCAATTTATGACATACCTATTATTAAAAATAAGAGAAATTTACCATACTTATTGTTTGCGGCATTAAAAGTTTCTTCCCAACTTGTTGATATGACTATGTTATTGAAAGATTTATTGGATGATAGTACAAGGTTTGTGTTAATACAAAATCCGCCTTCACTTCCTGTACTTTTAATAATTGGTTTATTGAAAAAAATCTGGGCACCAAATGTGCAATTGGTTATTGATTGGCATAATTTAAATTGGAGTATCTTGAACCTTAAATATCAAAATGAAAATCATCCAGTCGTTAAATTTATGAAATATTATGAGAAATTATGTAGTTCAAAATTTGCTGATTTTAATTTAACCGTTACTGCTGCCTTGCAAAAATATTTAGTTGATGAATTTAAGATTGCTGATCAAAAAACATTGACCTTGTATGATCGTCCAAGTACCATTTTTGAACCTTTGGATTCTCAAGATACCTTGCATAAAATTATAAAACAGAATGCAATATTATTTGGTGATGTCTCGTACAATCAATTAACAGATAGAGTTTTAGTTACATCTACTTCGTTTACCCCAGATGAAGACTTTACTATTTTAGTTGATTCTTTGATTTCTCTAGAAAATAGATTAAAAGATGAAAATTCAAAGTCAAATATCATCATGATAGTGACCGGTAAAGGTCCGTTGCAATCCCAGTTCCTTGAACTGATTAAGTCAAAAGCATGGAATCATATAAGCATTAAAAATGTCTGGTTACCAATTGAAGAATATCCCAACATTTTGAAAATTGCAGATTTAGGTATTTCGTTACATTACTCTTCATCTGGACTCGATTTACCAATGAAAATTGTTGACTTATTTGGTTCAGGTGTTCCTGTCATCAGTATGAATTATCCGGTTATTAATGAATTAGTGAAAGATAGATCTAATGGTATAATTTTGAAGGATAATAAAGATGGTGATGAGATGGCTAATATTATTTATGATATTTTATTCAGTGATAAAAAATTATACTTGAAAATTAAACAAGGTGCTCTTATTGAAAGTCAAAGAAAATGGGATAATGAATGGAATGAAAAATTATCCGATCTGTTTTCGTTATCCAGTGATTCTAAAATATAGTATCAATAATCTTATTAGAACATAATATAATATAAATGTTTATTTTTATGTATTATAAATTAATCAGCAAATAAACAGGTTTAGTGATGCGATCAACAAATTTATATCTTTTGTATCCGGGATCCCGGACTTCGCACAAGAGAAATGTCCCATTTTTTAGGTTTGCAATAAATCCCTTTTATCATCTTTAGCAACTATTTGTATTAAATATCTAGCTGTTCTGGGTTAATAAATTTAACCTTTGCTAGTATGAGTGACATTGCTTTGCCAAAAGAGCCTGGTTCAGGGATCTGTGCTCAATCAGAATTTTCAGCCACTATAGAATCAACATGTACTTCAGAAGAAATGCTTTATCAATTACAATCAGACAACTTTTATTTTGATGAAGATTTACCCAAAACAGTCAAATTTGGTGGGTGTGATGTATTTGATGCACGTGAAGTAGCTGAACCAAAAGATAATGGAAATGGTGAATTACTTCTTTCAATGTTTTCAGATTCTCCATTTGAAGAAAGTGATGGAAGTTATTGCCAAGATCACACAACTAGAGATGGGGGAAAAAAAAATAATAATCCAGTTAAACTCTCAACCAAGCAACATGTTTGTTATGAAAAAAAGAATGTTACTTGGGAAACACTAAGACCAAAAAGTACCGACACTGATAGCTTAGTTGTTATACCCAACAAAACAATTCCGAAAACTGAAACGCCCCTGAACATAAAAAACAATAATAATACTTTTCACTATGAAACTGATAAAGACATGATTGTTCCTTTTGCCAATGTTGAAGTAGCAAATCAAACTCCAACTACGGTAAAAATCCTTAAAGAATCAAAATACCCAAGGTACCAAGGTTATAATCAACATGTAAAAATTAAGACTAAATCTGTAGATCTTTGCTCATTACCCAAAGAAGAAGCTACAAATGAATTATCAAAAGAGTATATGATTTTATTACAAGAAGAGAATACAAGATTGAAAGAAAAAATTATTGCTTTTAATGCTGTCATGTCAATCCAATTTAAAACGATCAAAGAGTATGAAAAAACGAATGATACATTGCAGAAGGATATAGAAAAATTATCTGATGTGTTCGATACAATTTCCGAGGGACAAAGTAATTTTTATAGGCTTGCAAACAAATCTGTTGAATCCATGGAAATAACCAAGCGTGAATTTTTTGCTCTGGCTAGATCACCATCATTTAAAATATTACGATCACAATCACATATAATCCCACCTTTTCAAGAGTTTTCCAAAGAAGAAGTTTTTAAAGAGCATCATAATAGATATTTGCGTGTTGAACAGAAAAATCAATTTTTACAGCGTTTAAACTCTTTACACGTTCATAAATTTAGTGATATTTACAGACAGTCTATTTTACCTGCGTTGCATCTGTTGGATACAAATTCAAAAGCTTTTGAATTAATGGAATTTGACAATAATGAATTTGCATCTAAATTTTTATCAGAGTCGTCAGAGATTTTTGATAAATTGATATTATTATCTGTACCAAATATGGATTTTAAGAGGAATGACGAAGAGATGATAGAGAATGAAACGTTGAGAGAGGTTGCAAAAATGTATGATGCGATGAATCAACTGATAGCAGGGAGATTGTTTGATCTTTTTACAGACTTCAAATATAGAAATTCTGCGAATTAAATCTGATATGTATGTAAAGATAAGTGATAAGTAGAATACATGTAGATTTCATATAGCAATAAATTTGAATTGTGAACTTTTTAGGTATGTGGCGCACCGTGTGGCGGTGCGTTTTCTGTCCGGTGCAGGCTTTCTTGTTCCATCCGTTTTTCAATTTTTTTGTTAGTTTTCCATTTTCCATTTTTCATTTCGACTGCGCTCCGGCAATCGTGGGTGAGTAATAATAATAATGATGGTGACATGGATTGTGGACTGTAATAGTCAGGGTTACCACGTTCCAAATTGAACCAACAGTTTTTTGGTGGAATATATTTTGGCAGATCAGCTAGAAGTTGCACACGTACCTTTAAGTTTGTCTGTTTGCAATAATGGTCAAAGAAAGTTACGTTGAAAGAGTTAATATTCTTGGTTCTGACACAATTCATGTTGGATACAAAATCCAAGATCATATTTGTCGTGAAATTGTTGGAAATTTGAAGTCATCAACATATGTTATTGTTACAGACACCAATCTGGTTAAACACGGACATTTAGAAACTTACAAAAATGCTTTTTTGAAAACTATTGAAGAACTTAGACCAGAGTCAAGACTTTTAACTTATGTTATTTCTCCGGGTGAGGCAAATAAAAATAGAATTACCAAAGCAGCAGTTGAAGATTATTTATTAGCACAAGGTTGTACTAGAGATACCATTATTGTCGCTATGGGTGGTGGGATTATTGGTGACATGATTGGTTACGTTGCTGCAACATTTATGAGAGGTGTTAAAGTGGTTCAAATTCCAACAACTTTATTAGCCATGGTTGATTCTTCAATTGGTGGTAAAACTGCTATCGACACTCCATTAGGTAAAAACTTCATTGGTGCATTTTGGCAACCACAATACGTTTTAGTTGATATTGCGTTCCTTTCAACTTTACCTGTCAGAGAATTCATTAATGGTATGGCAGAAGTCATCAAAACTGCTGCTATCTGGAATGAAGCTGAATTTGATAGATTAGAAAATTACACCGAATTATTCTTACAAGTTATCAATAATAGAAAAGAAGACAATAACAATGTTGATTTGACCCCAATTTTAGACCATATTTTCAAATTGGTTTTAGAATCGATTAAAGTCAAGGCAGAAGTTGTCACTTTGGATGAAAGAGAAGGGAGTTTAAGAAACTTACTCAATTTTGGTCATTCCATTGGTCATGCTTATGAAGCAATATTAACCCCTCAAATTTTACATGGTGAATGTGTGGCAATTGGTTCCATCAAAGAAGCAGAATTGAGTAGATACCTTGGTATTCTTTCTCCTGTTGCAGTTTCCAGGTTAAAGAAAGTCTTTGAAGGTTATGGCTTACCGATTTCAATTCACGATAAAGTTGTTCAAAGTAGAGCGAATGGTAAAGTTTGTCCTGTTGATATTTTGTTGAAGAAGATGGCAATCGATAAAAAAAATGATGGTTCCAAAAAGAAGGTCGTCTTATTGAAAAAAATTGGTGAATGTTACGAACCTTCTGCATCATACGTCAATGATACGGATTTGAGAGTTATTTTGACCGAAGATATTAAAGTTTCACCATTTCAATTTAATCAAGAAGAGATCGTGGTAACACCACCGGGTTCCAAATCAATTTCTAACCGGGCATTAGTTTTAGCAGCTCTCGGTAAAGGTCAATGTAAACTAAAGAATTTACTCCATTCTGATGATACTCAACACATGCTTGAGGCTGTATCTGCGATGAAAGGTGCCGAAATTAGCTGGGAAGACAACGGAGAAACCGTTGTTATTAATGGTAATGGCGGTAAGTTAGTTACAACTGATGAAGAAATCTACTTAGGTAATGCTGGTACTGCATCAAGGTTTTTAACTACAATTGCATGTTTAGTCGGCTCTAATGAACAATATGATATCATCAAACTAACAGGTAATAAGAGAATGCAAGAAAGACCAAATGGTCCATTGATTGATGCTTTAAGAAAGAATGGTGCAGAAATCAAATGCTTAAATAGGGAAGGTTCGTTACCAATTGAGGTAAAATGTGGTAAAGGATTAAAAGGTGGTAGAATCGAATTGGGTGCAACTGTCTCCTCTCAATATGTTTCATCTATTTTATTAGCTGCACCATATGCACAAAAACCTGTTACCTTGGCTTTGGTTGGCGGTAAACCAATATCTCAATTATATATTGAAATGACCATCAGAATGATGGCTTCTTTTGGTATCATTGTTGAAAAATCCAAGACAGCGGATTACACATATGAAATTCCTTTAGGTCACTATGTCAACCCTACTGAGTATGTAATTGAATCTGATGCATCATCAGCAACATATCCTTTGGCATTTGCTGCAATGACTGGGTCGAAATGTACTATTCCAAATATTGGTTCTGCCTCTTTACAAGGTGATGCTCGTTTTGCTGTTGAAGTACTAAAACCAATGGGATGTTCCGTCATTCAATCTGAGACTAGTACAACTGTTCAAGGACCACCTGTTGGTACTTTGAAACCATTGAAACAAGTTGATATGGAACCAATGACTGACGCTTTTTTGACAGCTACTGTTGTCGCTGCCATTGCGAATGATCCAAATAATTATACCACAATTACAGGTATTGCTAATCAAAGAGTCAAGGAATGTAATCGTATCGAGGCAATGAGAGTTGAATTAGCCAAATTTGGTGTTACTGCAACCGAATTAGATGACGGTATTGTTGTCAGAGGTATTGATTATAAATCTTTGAAAGTCCCTGAAGAACCAGGTGTTTATTCATACGATGATCATAGAGTGGCAATGAGTTTTTCCTTGTTAGCAGGTATGGTTCAAAATGGTCCTGCTATAATCCAAGAAAGATATTGTACATCTAAAACATGGCCCGGTTGGTGGGATATTTTGCGTACCAAATTGAACGCCAAGTTAGATGGTTATGAGCCAGCTTCACTCTCAGAAACTAACAATGGCACAAACTTACCTGCAAAGAATGAAGATAAAAGTATTATTTTGATTGGTATGAGAGCTGCTGGTAAAAGTACCATGTCTAAAGTTATCTCCAGTAAAACTGGTTTTTCTATTATTGACGTTGATCAATATTTTGAACAAAAAATTAACAAAACAATCAAAGAATTTGTCAACGAATATTCATGGGAAGAATTCAGAAAACAAGAACTTGAAACAATGAAAGAAATTTTGGCCAACTATCCTAAAAACCACGTAATTTCTACCGGTGGGGGTATTGTTGAAATTCCTCAAGCAAGAGATTTGTTAATTCAATATAAACACAATGGGGGTATTGTTTTACATTTGCATAGAGATATTATGGAGGTCATAACCTTTTTGAATGAAAAAGATACCGAAAGACCTGGTTATGCCGAAGAAATTATAGAAGTGTGGCAAAGAAGAAAGCCATGGTATGAAATGTGTTCCAATAAATTCTTTTTTTTACCACATTGTGACAATGATGACGAGCTTACTCATTTGAAGCATACCATGGGGTCTTTTGTTAATGAAATAGTTGGCCACCCTATTCCAACTCCATCTGGAAGATCTTATTTTGTTTGCTTAACATACCCAAATTTAAAATCTAGTAGTGCTTTGAAGCAAATGTCTCAAATAACTACAGGTTGTGATGCTGTTGAATTACGTGTTGATTTACTAGAATCCTATGATTTACCATTTGTTGCTGAACAAATTGGATTGTTAAGAAACCATACTGAAATCCCAATTATTTTTACCATTAGAACAGTATCACAAGGTGGTAAATTTCCAGATGATGATTTCGATACTATCGGTGATTTGACGGAATTAGCTTTTAAGATGGGTGTTACATATGTTGATATGGAATTATCTTTACCGGAAGGTTTATTTGCTACATTAGTTTCTAAGAGAGGTTTCACTAAAGTCATTGGTTCTCATCATGATTTTTCAGGTGATTTCAAATGGGATAATGCCGAATGGGAAAACAAATATCAATTTGCAATTAATTCTAATGTTGATATTGTGAAATTTGTTGGAACAGCTTTAGATTTCAATGATAATTTTGCTTTAGAAAACTTTAGAAAATCACATACTTCTAAACCTTTAATTGCAATCAACATGCGTAGACTTGGTCAATTATCTAGAATAATTAATCCATTATTAACACCAGTCACACATCCGTTATTACCAAATTCTGCAGCTCCGGGTCAATTAAGTATTCAGCAAATCAATGAATCATTAACATTGATTGGTGAATTAAAGCCAAAGGATTTTTACGTTGTTGGTAATCCAATTTCTCATTCAAGATCACCAATTTTACACGGCACAGGTTATAATATTTTAGGTTTACCATATACATTTGATCGTTTTGAAACAGATGACGCATCTAAAGTATACAATGAATTAGCACAAGATGAAAATTTTGGAGGTTGTGCAATTACTATTCCACTAAAAATGGAGATGATCAAATATGCCACCAAATTGAGTGAATCTGCAAAAACCATTGGTGCTATCAATACATTCTATCCAATTGGAGAAGGTGAATATTATGGAACAAATACTGATTGGATTGGTATTACCGAATCTTTCAAAAAGCACGGTGCTGATGGCAAGGTTGAAAATGGTTTAATCATTGGGGGTGGTGGCACAGCTAGAGCAGCAGTTTATGCATTAAAACAAATGGGATGTAAGAACATCTATATGTTGAACAGAACTGTCAGTAAATTAGAAGAAATCAAAAACAGTTTTCCACCTGAAGAATACAACATTATCATTTTAGCCAATGCAAGTGATATTTCTAAGATTGATAATATTGATTTAACCGTTTCTACAATTCCTGCTAACATTGAGCTTGACGGTCCATTTGTTGACAATATTAAACTTACATTATCAAAAGGTAATCCATCAGGTAAATATTTGATTGAAGCAGCATACAAACCATTATTAACTCCGATTATGAAGATTGCTTCTGATGAATATCAATGGCATGTTATCCCTGGTAGAGAAATGTTGGTAAATCAAGGTATTGCGCAATTTAAAGAATTTTGCGGTATCGAGCCACCATACAACGATGTCTTTGAAGCCGTTATTTCGGAATAGATATTTTTTACTTTTTAAATAAACTTTCTTTTAATAATATTTTTTATAGCCATATTGATAGTATCTGTATATAGATTAACTTTTGTTTTGCAGAATATTTTATTTTTGAATTAATTGTAACCAATAAATCATATAAAAAGTTGTATAACTATGTAGGGGAAATGGAGACGCGTAAATTTTTATAGATTTATCAAGAGCAATAAAGTCTTCTTTTTAGGTATGCTTTTGCTTATCTTTTTTCGAATTATTTTTATTTTTTTCATAATCAAAAGGACTGCATTGGGGATGAGGCATCCAGATTTAACAAAGAGACCAGATAGGACAACCGAAGAAAAGTACAACACTAGGAGGGGGACATTGCTTGCAGAATATGAATATAACAAAGTGAACGCCAGCGAAAAATCAAAGAAAGATAACGATGATAACGATGATAATATTTCAATTACGCAGTGGTTTCCTGATGTGAATCAATGGAACATTGAAGAGATTGAGAGAGAAATTGGGTGTATATATGGCAAGCTTGGGTCTAAATGGTCAGTTCAGAAAACGATGTTATTTTTACGTGCCGTAGATAGAGAAATTGGTGATAAATTGACTCGTGGAAAGAAGCTATTTAAAAGCAAGAAGAGAGAAAATGGATATATGAATGAATTGGATTTTGGCTTGGGTTTGTATAAATTAATTGAGATTGCTAATGATGTTTATGGTGTACACAATTGGATGACTATAATTAGAGAGAGTAGTATAAATGCGTATGAGGTAATTGATGTTGGAAAACAAGGTGAGGAAATTGTTGACATAAGGGAAGATATCTCGGATATTCAAAATCCTGATTTAGAAGAATCCGAGATGGACAACGAAAGTAGAAATATGGATTTATGTAAATGCAGTATTGGGATAACTTCCACAGTTACACTAATCTTAACCGATAACACAGTCGTTGAAAAAACTGGTTACGGATATGCATATAATTTGCCCCAAGGAATGGCATTTAAAAAAAGTAAAAAGGAAAGTGTAAGTGATGCAATGAAAAGTTGCTTTGGTGAACTAGTGGTTTTATTATATGATTATGAAGAAAAAGTACGGAATGGATATTATACTAAATATACATGAATTATATATATAAACTAAAATTTTAAGTAGCATTCGATAATGAATTTATGAATTGGTTACCGGTGATCATGCCTGTTGTTAATACTATCAATTTTTTGTTTTTCGTAAAACTATTTCTATTCAAGACATATTTTATCGTTGCCAATTCACTCCAAGTTAAACCACCAATGGCACATATTATAATTGTGCTTGAAGCATTAGTCGTAGATTTAAGTTCAGATATTTTTGGTGGGATGATTGCACTAAATAATTTCTTTTTGTAAGGAGGAACAAGGAATTCTTGTTTCGTTGACCCATAAAGTTTTTGATCCAAATCTAAGTTGTTCCAGCCATATTTGATAGCCCGTGTTGTCGATGATGAATTTTGGTATGAATATTGATTATTATTAGAAGATAATTTGGAGGGGCTTGTTGTTAGATCATATTGATTTAAAAATTTTCTGTCATATATTGATTGAACTAGTCTTGTGAATACAGGCACATAACCAGGGTACCCAAAATCTGCTTCAAAATATTTATCTTCCAGATTATCGGAGTTAATGTTTTGACGTGCTACATTTTCATCCTCATCATGTAATGGTAATAAATTTAATGATTTTGATAGAGAATTAAAATTTAAGATTGACTGAGATAGTGAAGGAACTAATGAGTTATCCGTCGAAGACCAAAATGCCAAGTTTTGGGAATTATTATTAAACTGGATTATCTTCAATTTTTGAAGATTCAATATTATTGGAGAAATTTGCAAAATATCATATCTATTTATCAGTTCAGAATAAAGTATATCAAATTCTGTCTCTTTAATACCATTTTTAACAATTGAAGTTAGAATCACCAGTTTAATTATGTCCGTAAAAGAAGGATTAAAAACGTGTAAAATATTTGTTATTTTACTGAAAATGTTCGTTACATTTAGTTGATTTGCAAGAATATCTTGTTGTAATTCTATCAATTGAGTGTAATATGATTGTGTTGGTCCATTCATCAGATTATCTGAGTTGCCGTTGTAATTTACATCGTCATCATCATCATCTAGTAAAGGAATGTTTGTTTTTTGATTCAAAGAATCTTTATTAAAAGAATCTATAATATATTCAGCCAATGATGTATGCTTTTGAACCCAATATTGTAACATTTTCAGGTTATTTAACTCGTTTACAAATGATTTCATTTCTTCTAAATCTTTTAAATTTTTCCTTTTATCGAATTCTAATTGTAAGTGTCTGGCCCTTTTATTTAAGATTGAACCAACATGACTAAAATTTAAATATTTGATTTGATCATAAATTTCATCTGTTGGGTCATTTAAATTAAATTTTAAGGTTGATTCTTCGGTTAAATGATTCAATTGTATTGGTTCTAATTGATTATTTAACTGGAATAATTCATTACATAATCCCGAATATGATAATTGTGTTAATAATAAACTGATTAAATCGTTGGATCTATCCAAACATATAAAATCGGTTGAATGGTTATAGAAAGAATGGACATCCATAAACATTGTTTCATCTATGTCAGTTAATATTTTTCTTTGATTATCATTTAAATTTTGTTGATAAGAATTTAACAATCTATTAAATATTTCCCAAAATTGAACCGATTTATTACCTTTAAGATAAATATTTGTTATTCTCAATTTATAATTTGAGTTTATATATAATTGTAATAAAGTTTTAGCCAACAATTCTAAGGGCAGTGTTGAGTTGTTTAGAAAAAGTTGATTAAATGAAGAACATGATGAAGATTCTAAAGAATATAAATTGGGCGATATTTGGAAGTACAGTAAAGAGTCCCATATATGATAACTTGATAAGTCACCTAATATGCCGTTAATGGACAAATATTTTTCAATTGACTTATCGAGTGAAGGATGTGATATAATGAGATGGACATTTATTTGAGTACTATTATTAGTGGATAAAGATTTCAAAATTTTGGAGAATTTATTTAGTTTTGATAGATTTGAATCACAATTAAGGTTTAATAAAAATACAATTGATAGGTGATTAACGAGATCTAAATCAGAAATGGAGTTTTCAGTACTATCGTTATTTGCGGTATTGTTAAACCATATGATTTTATCTATATTTGCATCATTTGAGAATTTGGAGAAATGATTATCAGTTAAGTAATTCAATTGACTGGAAATTTCGTGGTCTAATACTAGGGTATTTTTACCCTGTTGATAGGAGGAGATAGACGAAAATATGGAGACAAGATCATCCAATGGAGACGGCATTATATAATACTTTTTGGTACAATTGACAATATAGTAAAAAAAAGTTGTATACATAGAGAGGAAATTCGAAGTGCAACCTACCACGAGAGAAGTATTTATTACTGAAAATGGACAGGTATGCGCTACAAGTGCGAGGCATGATGTATTATTGTGTATGAAAACCGCAAACCGAAAAACAGAAAACAGAAAACTGTCTATTTTTTTTTTGTTGCTCCGACCAAGAATTACAAACAACTATAAACTAAAAGAGATAATAACAATATTTGATTATTTGATATAGGGATTGTTTAGAACTGAAATAAACTATAAGAAAATATATATAAATGAATAAAGGAATTTATAAGGAGTAATTGATGATAAAAGGAGCATCTATTAATTTCCTCAATTCCAAAAGTAGTAGTGCAAAAAATTAGATAGAATCTTCAAGCTTCTTCTTTTCAGCTAAAGCAGCATAGTAGTTTTCTCTGGTAGCGACCATAGATTTGTGGCAGTCCCACCAGTAGATACCCATAGCAGTACCGATTGCTAAACCTGTAATGAAAAAAAAAGGTAGAAAAAAAGGAGATAATAAACAAGAAAGAAATGTTAGTAATCTGTGGTCAATAATGTATGAAGATTGTTTGAAGATTAGAGATGAAATATAGAGCTTTATTTGTCTCATCGTGATTGCTGAAATCCTGGAATAATGAGTGTACTGATTTAACAGAGGTGGCATGATGGTATCAGTATTGGAACCTGAACAATAAATATATTCCTTGTTAACTAAAACTTGAGCTAAAACGTAACACTCTACCTGTCTTTCCAGTCTTCTAGGGTGATGATGATTTGAGTAGGTGAATTCAAGCAGCAGAGACAAATAAGCTCAAAACGGGAAAAGTTTGCAGTCGGAAGTTGTACATACCCATACCGATATCGATGATGATTTTTCTCTTCATAATTCCTGTGATTGGAGCAATAGCCATTTTGATGTGTGATGTATAATGTAGTTGTCTGTGTGTGTGTATGTGTGTGTGTGTGTGTGTCTATATTTATCTCCCCCGTGGTACAGTCTCAATACCTACCTGCGTATGTGCAAGTCTCTTCACCCTTAGTGTCCACTCCCTCTGCTACTCGCACACCACATGGTTTGACCCCCCCATGAACCCGTGCACCGCTGGCACCCTCCAGCCAATGGCAGCGCACCGTTTTGTCCACGCGTAATTAAGCTTATTCGTTATTCGTTATTCGTTATTCGATTTCCCTCGATCCTCAAGCCACATATGCACACACTACACACAACGCTCACCAGCCGCTCACCAGCCACACGCAAACTCTTCACGCTGCGCAAACCGCAAACCCCTGCTGCCCTCCCGCAACGGCACTCTTCTTACCAGTATCCACATTTCAAACAGCTCAATCATCAGGTCATGGAATCGTGTGCTTCTGATTCTACTGCTGAGACAGATTAACACACATACACAAATCTAAAAATGTTAGCAAGAGCATTCCAAAGACAATCAATCAGACAATTTTCAGCTTCAACAAAGGCTTTATCCGGTCCTCATTTCCCAGAAGGTATTTACAACAACTTACCATTCAAGGTTAAGAACAGAAGAATTCCTTATGCTATCCCACATTTAATCTTCTGGATCCTTGGTGCAGGTATCCCAATCTTTGCAGTTACCGTCCAACAAAAGAGAGCTGGTCTTTGGTAATTGGTTTGGTGTTAAAAAATCATCTTCATTATTATTGCCTCTTATATATTCTCATTACAGACTTCTTTATTGTTACTTTCTATCATATTTAAATTGTTATATATAGTTTCAAAATAACACAATAACAAAATAATAAGATAATAAAATATAAATAAAAAATTTAAATAAAAAATATAAATAAAAAATATAAATAAAAAATAAAAACTGCAAATTTATTCATTATTTAGTATCAATATATATATATGCATCCATGGGCAAAAAAATCTACACATACATCACATCCTTCATCTCTTAAATATCTCACTACGACTACGTAAAACTTCACCCAACCCGATCTTGATACCACTTCTCGCTGTACTAATACTACGACTAGGTGGTTTAAAACTAAATGTTTTCTTGATATTCTTACTATTATTACCCACACCACTATTCCCATTGCTACTGTAGCTACTATGTGTCTTGGAATTATTATTATGGTTAAACCCAAAACTATTCAAAATACTACTCCCATTCCCACTCTCACTACTGTTATCTCTTGAATCATTTCTCTTCTTATACCACTTATTATTAACATTAGTATTACTATTAGTAATACTATTAGTTTTCAAATTATGTAATGGTGTTGACAATTTCCTTTTACTGCCACTGCTACCCATAACTGGATTGAAATTTCTTTTGATCGCAGTACTTTCAGCTTGAATATTGAAACTACTCAGATCCTCATTAAAATTAAACTCTCTATTTTTATTCATTTTATTTTTCCCACTACTATTACTACTACTACTACTACTATTATTATTAATACTCTTCCCATGTCGACTATGGACCTCCTCGACATTTTTAAGTTGGTTAAATTTCTTCAGTTTATTCAAAAAATCCTCTCCTGATCGACTGCTTGATCTATATTCTTCAACCGAAATTTCATTAATTTCATCTTCTTCATCACCCCCAACAACATCGTTCACCTTATCTTTACTAAACGTAGTATGATCTCTAATCTGTAATTTTAAACTCAACCTTTCATTTTCTTCTCGTAATCTATTGATTTCTCTCTGATAATCATTACATTTGTCCAATTCAACCCTGGATTTCCTTAATAAATCTTTCAATCTATTATTTTTCTCCTTTAATAAACTATTTTGATGTTCATATTGTTCAATCAAACTTTTCATCTGTAAATATTGAAATTTACTAGTAAACTGGATATTATTTAACTGTTCAAAACTTGGCTCAATTATCTCCTTAATACTAGCCGGAATTTTACCTTCTTCAAGCTTAACAATCGAAATTTCATGACCATGACATTTGGGGCAAACTTTAGACTCTGAATGATAGAAAAGAAATTTTCAAATATCAAATTCTTTGTTAGTGTCTTGTTCGAATATTTAGTTCTTTCTTTCATTTAGGGGTTGATATTATACTTACGCAAATTAATATGATCTTGACACACTACATGTGCACACGATGTAAGATACAGGGTGCTTTCATTACACTTCTTATAACAAATTCCACAATATATATAGGGTTCTTTTAATGACATTATTTTTGATTATTTACTTTGTAGTGTGTATACGGATGATTAGATGTGATAGTTAGACTTAAGATAATGTTAGACAAACGTTCATGCATAAGAAAAATATACAACCCCGGTAACTCCAAGAAATTTGCCCTCATACTTCATACTCAATTTACTCAATACTCAACCCTCAATCTAAATCCATATCAAGATCGGCATCGAGGTCGTGAGAGCCGGAGCTCGAAGGAGTGTTGCCACTGTTGTCACTGGTTTGGATGGTACTATTAGGAGTGCTTATCACGTTGATAAAATTGTTCCCGTTGGAGAGACTACCAAGGACGCCAGAGGCAATGCTGGTAAGATTCTGAGCTAAACTTTGGATTGCACCGTTATTAGGAGTAGCATTAGGCCCCACTTGTGTTGCATGCTGACTGGCTGCATTTGTAAGCTGGGTTGCAATAGTATTGGCGAATTGTCGTGCAAAGTCGTTCCCAGTACCATTATTAGTTGTAGTAGCTGTAGCAGTTGTTGTTGTAGTTGCATTTGACGCATTTGACGCATTGACAGATGCAGGCGTTGCAGAAGTCGGTGTTGCAGAACTTGGTACGAAAGGCAAATTATTTGCATCAGTATTAGTACTGGTATTATCTGTTTGCAACTCTTGCTCCCGTTGGCGTCTTAATTCCGCTGCCCTATTTACTGCAGCTTGATGTGCCTCTCTATGTCTTTGCAAAACATCTGTTGGAAGTCCTGTTGCTGTATGAGAAATTGGTGCATGTATGATGGTTGGCGTAGTACTTGTAGTAGTTGTATTTGTATTAGATCTTGCAGTAGTCACCGAAGTAGGATTCGTAGTGGAATTCGTAGTAGGATTCGTATTGGTGATATTACCCACTGCACTTAATAACTCTGCTGGACTTTGGGGTCCACCAATACTGACCGATGCGCTTACACCCAGTGTGTTGTTTAGCGTGCTCAATAAACCTGGAAGATTGAGCATACTAGCAATATCTGTGGCATTGTTAGTATTTTCTGTAGTACCTGTTACATTAGCATTTGTGGTTGTTGTCGTAGTTGCAGCCGGTGGTAATGTAGTTGCAGACGTACGCAGTCCCGGAATTATAGGAATACTAGCCCTAGCAAGAACTGTAGATCTGTTTTCAAATTGACGAGATATTGGAACATTGCCAAATGCAACAGGCGGAATACCGGATTCAATCATATGAGTTGGTAAATTTGGATATGTTTCTAGGGTTTCTCTAATATCTGGAGTAATTATTGAATCGATAAAATCTTGAGGATAATCTTGTTGTTTACATCTACCCTCCGCTAGTCTGATCGCTTCCTTCAACTGTGCCTTAAATCTATTCAATTGGTTTGGTAACCTTTCACTAAGTTTGACAACTTTGACATAACTGTCAAGTGAATCGGGAGTATTTCCTTCATATAAATATAAAAATCCAATCTGTAATAAACTTGGAATATAGTCCCGGTTAATTTGTAAAGACTTTAATAAATCTGCCTTTGCCTCCTCCATTGCATCCATCTTAACAAGGGTAACTGCTCTGTTGTAATAAATAGCAAAGTTTTCGGGATCTTTATCAATAGCTTGAGTGTAAAACATTAAGGCAGCACCATAGTTCATGGAACGAAACTTTTCATTTCCAAGTACTCTAAGTTCCTGCACTGTTTTATCCAGCCTTGTGTTTTCTGTATTTGGAGATTGAGTTGACATCGTTGTTTTGATCCCTTGAAGTTGTATCCCAAGGGCTGCCTGCAGAGAAAGACTGACCCCCCTCCAATCGCCCACTTTTTCTTCCGTGGTCTCTCTTCACTCTTCACGGTTCACCGCCTCAAGCTCTCTAGACGCTTCCACGGCAACACTAAACACTCCACAAATTATTACGTAACATCCCGACTTTTTTTTTTGGCTCCATGGACTAGGGTTTGCCCGTGGTCTTCTGCCATCATAAGAGACTGTAGGTTTTCAAATTCACATGATAGTTTCCCCCTTCATCCCTTAATGAGTCTACAAAAAGCCACAATTATGTACTCATCTTCAAATTTAGACAAGGATGGTTCCTCCATTGACATTTCCAAGCGTCTCAGTATAGACTTTGTTGAGTCTGTGCCACCAAAACCCGAGTTATCTTCAAGGATCTGTTTACAGGATTCCAAAAGCTTACAGGCCTTCCTTAAACTATCTCGGCACGCAACAGATGACAATTTAAGGCCAGTATTAAATAGTATCCTCAACCATAACGAAGAGAATGAAAAATCAATTTTTAAATTTAAAAGAACGAAAAATTCATCTGAATCTCCGTGTATAGAACTATTGAAACAACTAATATACCCGGAATGGAAAAAACGTTCTGATGTTATTAAATATTGTCAAAATGAAATAGATGAGGCAATAACAAATACTGAAATCATGGATGATGATATTGCCAAGTTCAGCCAATTATCTCTGGATGAAAAAAATAATCTGCTCAGAGTAGATCCGTATACATATAAGAACTTAAAGAGAAAAATACTGGAAAAAAACTCCAAGAATCTAGAATTGCAATTATTTTATAAAAATGAATCAGAAATTGAAAGTATTGTACAACGGCGATCAACCGAATTAATGAATGATTTGTGTGCATTAGGTCATTTCAATATTAGTGATAATTTCTTTGATTATGTCTCTAAAACGACAAAAGAATGAACCAGTAATTGCAGTTTTCTATTTATTCATGTATATAGCTTTAAATTTAGTCTGCTAAACTAAAATAAACTCTGTTAATATTCGAAGTGACTATTAAATGTAGGTCCTAAATTTTAATGCAGTAAAAGAACTCAGCGTTCGTGGTTGGTCACCTATTACTTATTTGCTAATACTCCGCGCACACAAAATGTCAGTTCTTAAATAAAGTCGATATCCTATTTTAAAGGATGTAAAATGTAAACAAACCTTTTTCATGTTCCCAAAAATTTTGCCTTTTTCTTTTTTTCGTGTTAGCCAGGTTAGTTGCTTTTGTCACATTTTGTTCACTATGAACGATCATGATAGAAAATATTACGAGTTTATTAATATAACTGTTAACAAACTTTTAAGAGATCTCTCCGTTCTAGAAAAATTTAATAAACGCTATAACTCCTTAATAGCGGTTATACCTAAATATGGACTTTCTCTAGACGAATTTAATAAATTACTAGACAAGATTATTGATCCCCAATCCCAGTTGAGGCATTCAGAGAAGAACAAACTTACCTTATTATTATACTGTCGTGAATTGCTAGATTTCAAAACAGTGTTGAAAATAATATCTGTTTTTAAAGCACCAAGTTATTACAATAACAAAAAAATACTCCGAGAAAATATACAAGTAAAACTGTCAACGTTTTTGTTAAAAAACTTTACAAATATAAGATGGGATAAAAATTTCTTGAAATTATTGAATCTGTTGTTTAATTTATTATCAATCGGTTATTTAAGGTTGAACATTGGATTATTCTTAATTTACCTCCTGGATATCACATATGAAATCGATCCATCGTATAACAAAAGATATTTTTACACAGTGAAAAAGTTTAATACGTTGTTAGAATTGTATGAATCCGATAAGAAGAATACATTGTTTTTATTACTAAGTTTTACTGCATATTTGGGTTCCATTCATATTAATAACGTCTATGATATATTATATTCTAAATATTTGACAATTTTATCTGATGCTAAAATTGGCAAAGATTTATATGGAAAAGTAGATACATCACAATTGGAGAAGCTTGCACAAATGAAGACATTAATGGAAACATCATATGACGAATGGACAATTTTTAAAAACAATGCTAAGATGTATATTCAAATAGTTATCAATCTTAATACAACATCTTCATTAAATATAACAGGTATGATAGGTAGAAAACGTAAGTATCTTGAAGATGATAATTTATCATCACTGTTAATGAATATTTCGATGCACAAAGACTATACATCAAGAAGTTTTGTCAATACGATTTGTAAAAATGTTGTTGAACAAATCGGTCACGGGGTCATCCCAATGCTAAAGTATTTATCAACATTGAATTTGGAATATTTAAATAATACTAAATTAGAATTAGATTTTTTGTTGGATGACAATGACTTTTTATTTGTTTTATATACCCCAATAATATCAATACTCTTAAGTATTAATCTTGACACTTTAGATGATAGTCTTACTACTCTTTTGCAAAATAAGAAAGATAACGCCATCAATTTGACTACAGATTTACATTGGATTTTTCAATGCTTAGGTGTATTCTACAAAATATCCCCAACTGTAAGTTTACTTCCCTGTATAGAAAATATTTTCTCTGATAAAACAAAGGTCAATTTTAAGGGAAATATGAATGAAAAATTTTATATTTTAAATTTTGAACAGCTGATTCAATATCTAGATCCGGACTTTGAAAAGTATAAATTTGTGATAACAAGAATTATAGATAATATTCTTATAAGCAATGACAGAAAACTGATGAAGGGTATTGTTTCACTTGCAGCTAGATGGGTTAACGTTGATCCTAAATCGTTTAATAGATTGCTGGAACTGGTATTTAATCGGTTCAGTTATTCTAATTTGATTCTGATTGATGAATTGTTGGTTTTACTCACCCAAATGCAAACGCTTACATATTCGGAGATCGATATGAAAGTATTGGTGTTACAATCAGATTTAATGGCGATGCTTTTTTTCACTGGTGATATTTTCAAGATTAATGCCTTGTTACAGCATGTTCTATATTGTAAAAAATATTTTGCCGAATTTGGTTTAGCAAAAATTGAAAATATTAGTTCTGATAAAATTTACAAACAAAGTAAAGCAGTAAAAGAACTTCATAACTCATATGTCATGGATATTTGCAACTTTTTATGGCGAAATAGACAATATGAAATAAACGATATTTCTTCGGGGAGATTTTTTGGGTTTCCAAATACTTTCATTGAAAAACTGGATCATAAATCGATGGACTTGGTGCATTCACCCTCTACAAGATGTGTTCACAAATCTAAACATTATAAACAGTTGGATGGGGATATGGATAAGGAAAAAATGCAAGTTTTGAAAACATTACAGGAAGAATCATATATTGGCATTGTGGGGTTTCTTCAAAACTCAATACGTGGATTAAATACCTAAATTTTGTATATTAGTTACATTGGTTTGTATATTTTATAGAGCTTGGCGTAAAGGAAAAGTTGGCTTAAAATTGGAAGCCAGACGCTCGCCGATAAGCGGAAAGCGGAGAGAAAAAGTTTTCTGATAATAGGGCCCGAAGGTTTTTGGTTACTTCATATTTTGCATCTCTTTCGTCTCCGGGTGCTTGCTCATTTTGTCTTCAGATCTATTCAATCCTTCCTTCTCACCCCTTATTTCAACCAATACTTGAACCGGATTCATCTTTTTTGATTAAGAGAGATCTCAACAATCATGACAAATGGACTGAATGATAGTATTTTTACAGCAAGAGAAGGCGATAGTGAAGAACATCGTCGTATGAACTCAATTGCTGTTAGTCCTAAATCTAGCTTTTCATTTGAACAACGGTCAGTGCAAGAATTTGAAATTTTGGAAGATTCTGACGAGCCTAACGATTTAAATTATTTTGGTCCAGGTAAAGCTGTATATTTTGAAAATGAAAGAGTCATCCTAGAAAACAAAAACATTTTTCAAAATAATAAGTTGAAGCTTCAATTTATATCATCAATGCTAAGTTTGTTCTTCCTCGGATTAGTCGACCAAGTTGTTGGGTCGTTAATTGAATACTTTTTGGCGGAATATCATATAGATAGGGTCCAATTATCATATATTTTTGTTGCACAATTTTGTGGTTATATTCCTGCCAGTATATTAAACAATTATTTAATGAAAAGGTATGGTTTACATAAGCTGTACGTATCAGCATGCTTCATTGTATGTTGTACCTCCATGCTATTTTTTTTGAAGGTTTCGTTTATAATTTTACCAATTTGCTCTATCTTTGTTGGATGGAGTAATGGTACATTTGACTGTTGTTTAAACTATTTTGTTGGTAATTTGGATTATTCAAATGAACTTTTGGGATTAATGCATTCAATGTATGGTCTTGGGTGCCTTGTTACTCCAGTTTTATCCATTCATCTTATCAAATTGGGTATGCCATGGAATTACTATTTTCTCTTGTTAATTGCCACTGCTTTTGTCAATTTAATATTTGCTTACTTTCTTTTTAAAAATGAAACGGGTGCTAAATATAAATACATTGCATCTTTAGAAAGAAAAAATAATTCAGAAAATAGTGAATTCAATAATTTGGAGGATAATGAAATAGCACCATCAATCCAAGAAACTTTAAGTAATAAATACGTCATATTTTATTCCGTTGCATTGTTTACTTATGTTGGTAGTGAATTGAGTGTCGGAGTTTGGCTTAATAATTATATGTACAGAATCAAACATCAAACAGAAGAAAAATCGTCTATTATCACTTCAACATTTTGGTTGTTTATGACAGGCGGAAGAGCATTTATGGGATTTTTTACGGGTCGTTACTATCAAGATAGAGAAATTAAAAGTATAGTTGTTTATTGTTTCATTGTTGCTACTAGTTGCTTGTGTTTCTGGGTATTCCAATTTTCAATCACCTTACAGGTGATCTCAATATGTGTTGCAGCCTGGTTTGTTGGTCCTTTATTTAGTACCACAATTATAATCGCTTTGAAAACATTACCTAAAAGGTATGCATTACATAGTATTTCGTTGATTGCGGGTTTCGGTGGTGCCGGTGCTGCAATCATTCCATCCATACTTGGATATATATCTGAACACTTTGGTAACTCAGGTGCTGGGGAAAGTAATGGTGCAGGATTGAAATATTTTCCAGAATGTGTCTTCATCACGTTTCTTTTAGCAGCTATACTATGGCTTGTCTTTTATTTAAAACATAAAAGTGTATTTGATGCACAAGTTAGATTGCAATAAATGAAATAAACTAAGCATTTGGTTTATTGGTAAAAAAAATGGCCTTGTTAAACTAATTATTTTTTAATTTTATTCATTGGGTTTTTTGTCCTTTTGTTTTCGTATTTTTTCGAATTTTTAGAACTAGTGAATACATTTTAAATTTTTAAATCACTTACTATATTTTTTTAAATAAAAATAAGATAAAAACTTGTTATACAGGGGAGTTAAAAATACAAGATAAAATTTAAATATGAAGTAAAACTATAGGTAATGATCAGTAGCAAGTCGTAGCGTCTCTCTTTATTGTTGCTGGTGTTCATGGTTTTGTGCATGTTGTGGTTGTGGTGACAATTGTTGATTTTGAATTGGATTTGAAGATGGTAAATGAGAGTGTAGCTGTGCAGTTGGATAAGAATATTTTTGGCTTGTAGTTTGCATTGCATATTGTGAATTGTACTTTTGAGTATTCATATACACGTGATCTTGAATAGTATCCAATTGTTGATTACACATCATCTCAGCGGGATAAGTTACCTGCTGTTGTTGTTGCTGCTGTTGTTGTTGGTGGTAATGGTGGTGTTGGTTGTGGTGGTGTTGTTGCAAAGTAGACGGTGGAATCTGTTGACTATAATAACCAGAAGATAACACTATTGGAATTTGATGTGGTGGTTGTATCTGTGATTGAAGTGGTGGTGTCCCATGTGACTGCTGCTGTTGTTGTTGGTGATACGGTGACGAAAATGACAATTGAGAACCAGAAAATGTAGGGAGATTTGCTAAATTGGGTGTTTTATTGTTGATAATACCCTGACCACTATATTGTGAACTAGTAGTATCTGATAAATGCTGGGCAGATGTATGGGATGTACTGGTACCATCTATGGAATAGGAGGGATATTGATTAGTGGATTTTGTAAAATTATAGTTAGTATATGATTTTTCTTGCTTAGCTTGATTGTACCCATATTTACTAGCAGGATTATTAGTTTGCATTTCTGAAAATTTACCATAGGAAGAATATTGATATTTTTCCGCATCAGAAATATCGTGAAACTCAGATTTGTTAGCTTCGTTTGTTGAACCACAAGAGCAGCCATTGTTACTCCATTGTTGCTCAGAATAGTGATACTGTTGTTGTTGTTGTTGTTGTTGTTGTTGTTGTTGTTGTTGTTGTTGGGGATCATTCTGATTTTGCGGTTGAATCTGGAACTGGTGAGAAAACGATTGGTGTTGATCTGATGGAGGCATCAAAGGATGCTCGGTATTTTGATCTGATGAAAGCATCGAAGGATGCTCGGTGTTTTGATCTGATGAAGGCATCGAAGGATGCTCGGTATGTTCATCTGCTGGGCTAGTTTCATTGTTTTTTACAACTTCATGAAAATTTATGGATGGATCACCCATAACTTGGAAAGGATTGTTATACAACTGAGAGGCAGCGGGATCATTCACACCTTTGGTATTTGATGTCGCATAATGGTCAGAATCAATTTTAGCGTTAACACTAAACTTTGGCTTCCAATCGGTCTTCATCATCCACAAATTTACTGATTGGCGATTAGTATCGGATTGATTTGCACCTTCCCCATCTAAATCCAGTAAAGTAGTTGGAATTGAGATATTATTTAAATCTGTAAACGCATTTTGTTGAAAATATTCTTGTGAAAAATCATTTGGTAGAGAATAACTCGATGATTGTTGTTTAACTTCACTTGATGATGCTTTTAAAGCAACCAAACCGGTCGAAGCTGTATTTGCTGATAAATTTGATGATACATATCCCTCGGAGATAGTTGCTTTGAAAGGAAACTTTTTCTTTGGCATGGAATCTAAATCCAATTTGGGAACTAACGGTTTACCTTTTGCAAAAACACTCTCGGTAAACAACTTGTCAAAATCAATACCTAAATTATCATATTTAGCCGCTGTAGAAGGATCATATTGCATATTAACTGAACCAGTCATATTATTAACTTTAAAATTTGAACTAGCTATTAGTGATAGATCTGATAAATTGGTGTCGGCCTTGACATTTTCATTAGTTGCAGGTTCTCTTTTAGCGTCGGTATTCAACGTCATTCCATCAGACTCTTTCTTATTGCATTGAGCATTAGGTGAATGCTTATTAATTGGTAATATCGTCTTGACTATTTCTTTCAAATGTACCTTTGATTCATAGATATAACCAAAAAAACATAGCATGGGATAACAACATGGGAATTTTTTATATGATGCTTTCCACAAGCCAATTATTCTAAGAAAAAAATTATTTGCAATTTCAGCTACCTTTTCATTTTCATTTAATGAGTTATATAACATGATAATACCAGGAGTTGTCAACGTATTGTATGCTACTAATGCTACAGATTTGACTAGGTTTTTTGAAAGTAAAACGTCGCAATATATTTTAATCAATTGAGAGGCTTGAAATGAAATTGCCCACGACGGATATTCATCAGCGTGATGTCTTAAAATATTAGCCCTGTGAATGGTTAATAATAAGGTATAATAATAAGATAGAGACATTATAGCTAAAAATGAATGTGTTGATTTATTGTCAAATTTAAATTTTAATTCCTTCGGCATAGCTTGTAAGAATTTGATCATAGTTAAATCAGATTTCTTTATTAAATGTAATATTGGACGTCTATTAACATACAACTTTGTGATGTCATTTTGAATGGCCGCAATTTTATCAACCAATTTTGCAAATTTCACTAAATGAATTAAATAAAGTTTTTCCAAATGAGAAAATGACGTATGTTCGAAATCATTTAAAGTTAGCATTTCATGTTGACAAAAGGACAAATTTATTATTGTTGGTCTTTTATAACCAAATGAAATTATTCTATCTTTGAAAAATAATAACCACCATAATCTTTTCTGTAACATTCTTTTTTCCTTGGGCAAATCGATATTGGGTAGTAGATGTAATCTATATTCATAAGCAACTGTAATTGCGGCATGTACCCAATAATAATCGTTTTTGGTTATAGTTGATAAATTGTCGGTAGTAAAACTCAAACATAATAAAGATTGAATTAGAGCAAATGGCTCAGCTTCTATTGAATATTGATATATTAATTGTGCACGTCTGAATAACATTTGTGCAATTGCAACATTATCAGTTATTTCTTCTTCGCTGTCAGATAAAGATGTTGTATGCCAAGAACCAGCAAATAAAATTGCATACAATAATAATAAAGAAGGTGGATTTTTCAAATCTGAATATTCTCTATAAAACATATCCTTATCAACTATCGGTAGTTGGGGGTTAACATAATGAAAAAAATTTTCTATAAACATCCAACATGTCTTCTCATCTGGTAAGGAAAAGCATCCCATCTGACTCAACACTTTAAAATCTAATTCAGATAAAGAATATGCTCGTTTATTTGTTTCTGTGACTTTATTCAACACATAATTGAAAATTTCTTTCATTGAAGGATTTGTATTTTGATCTACTCCAAATTCTGTCTTCAGCAGACCATACATATTTTCTTTTAAGATAATCTGCGGATCTAATTGGATAGAATTTAGGTTAGGATATTTAATTAGAATGGAAGGTCCCATAAAATCAGGGGATAACTTTGGAATGTTAGGATTGGTATTATTTACATTGTGTGAATTTAGGTCATTAAGATTAGAAGTTATCACACTTATTTTGGTTTTATTATTAGTTTTATTAACATTGTTTTGGGTTTCACTTTGATTTTGTTTTTGTTTTATGTTGGTTTTATTTTTCAAAGTATTTTTCGCTTCAATAGTATTAGAATTTGCAGATGGAGGTTTAGATATTGAAATAGAGTTATTGGTAGAAAAGGAAGAAATTGAATCTGTTGAAATTGAGATAGGAATTGAAACACTTTTTTTCTTTTTATTTGCACTTCTCTTTTTTCGAATATAAATCACGCATTCAGAACCGGAATAAAGACAATTTGTACATTTACCAGAAGCTTTTGTTGACACATCACATTTAACTTTCCTATTATGACAAGCAATGCATGCTTTAGTTGATCTTGATCGTTTCCTCTGTATTACAGAGGAAGCTTTGTCAGAAGTTTGAACATCATTTTCTTCGTTTTTAGTTAGTTCGTGATCTTGCTTATGTCCATGTTTATATTCATCATCAGGCACATGTTCATGATTTGAATCTTGAATGTTTTGAAAATCAGAATTTGTGGTTTCAGTGTCAAGTGAATCAATACCTTCTTTAATCGACATCTATCTTTATATGTATAAAAGAAGAAAATAAAACTTGGTTATTGTTGTAACAAAAATGGTATGAATAAAAAGATAAAAATAAAAATTAGAATGAAAAGAATAAGTAAAGATAAATATGCTTATGTATATATCTACTATAGTATATCAATTGAAAATTAATGATATTGTAAGTAATGTCTATGCAAAAATTAATATCACCTTAAAATGCACTATAGATAGCTTTTGAAATTAAAATAAAATTATACATGAAATTAACTTCGGAGTATAACAGAGAATAATTTCGTTTGGAGGGTTGAGAGATGTAAAGATTTCTTGTAGAAGTCTTGACGGACTGTAGATTGTACTTACAAAGTTGATAGTAGCGGATAAAAGAAAGCCAGTGATTAAGTAGAGGAGATTGGAGAAGTAGCGGTAAGTATAGTACACAACTTACTAGTATCTGGGATTTTAGACAAAAAGATGCAAAGTTGTGAATATAATGTATAATCCATAATCCCTTAGTCAGCCTTCTGCTGACTTCCGCGTCTCGCTTTCTGTGCAGAGTCTGCCTCACTGTGTGGTGGAAGTCGGCGATCCCCGGAACCATGTTCCCTGTGTTTCATGATCCGTGGGCACTTTGTAAGATATAACTATCTGTAACTTTTCTTAATTAAGTTTTACGTGATATATCCCCCTATATACAGTAATATTAACGAGATTGTATTAGCTAGTAACTTTTTTAATGAATAGTAACTTTAGAACAGCTGCCAATCGACGCGACTGTATGTTGTTTGGTGCACCGGCGGTTGTTCCAAAGTTACTGGCTGATTCAACCAGTTTAATAACACCACATATTACATCCCTCTATATACTTATTCTTCATCCTCTACTATCATTTTCTTTTCGTCCTCCGCTTCTTTATCTCTCATCCACCAACCATTGACCGTCCCGCATCTACATTGTTAATGTTTCTTTGGTACTTGGCACCCTAAAGGTGAATGAGGGACCAAACACATGAAAGAATTGAGGGTTAGAAACCCTCTACCAGCAACAATTGACGCAGACCAATGTTGGCAACAGTGGGCAAGCCCCTAGGATCTCTAATTTACTCCATTTTACTTCTAGTTGCTTTATCTAGGGTTCTTGTATAACTTTAAGGTGTAAATATATAAAGCTTATATAGATTATCGAACATTATCACCGTCCTAACCAGATAATTATATCCGAGCGCCAATATTGGATATTATCATACATTCACCATTACGTAATCCATCTTAACCACGTCGATCGACCGTCAGTATCATTTGAGTAATTTCTAATATCAACGAACGCCATAGTTGACATGTGTCCTTTTATGTTGGGCCAGGAGCTCAGAGTGGAACTGTAGTTGATCTGAAATCAAAAATTTGGGTAGTATATCTTTTAGGTATAAGCTAAACTTTGTAAACTTAGCTTTGAGTGTAAGATTTACGATGATCTTGGGATCGAAAGGTTGTGTTGATTTGAATGGCCATAATCATTGACATGAATGTTTCAGCATTCAATATTAATTCTTAGATTCAGCAAATCTGGTGAATCAACAATAGACATTCATAAGATTCCTACTATTCCTAGAGTAGTTTAAAATTAACTATATTAACTAGAAGTTTTGGTCTAGCATTCCCAGTTGTATGATCTGAGGTGGCCTCCAACATTTTACTTCATGTTTGAAAGTCGGCATCATAGATTATATAAAGACAAAAAGCAGGGTATATTGCAAGATTGCAATGAAAAATGGATGATATATTGCCTTTGAATTTCATCGTTGCCAAACCACCACCCATTGGATAATCGACTTTGTCCTAATCTTTCATCCAGAAAAGCACGGATCACATGTAAATCTATTCATTTTCTCATGCAAGATGCAAGATAGATCAAAACCACACCAGGAAAGGCGGAACGCAGTATGGTTCATAGAAAAACTGCAAATCCGACAACAAGTCCCTGGAATTTCGGAAAGCGTCGTCAGTTCGTATAATTCTCGGGTTTATGAAAACATCAACTTAGAATAATATCAAGTGGGCTCTCAATTAGAAACTGCTCGCTCAAAAGAGAAAACCTTGAAAACTCCTAACCTAAACAGAACCAAACTGCCCATCTAAGCCAAGAGCTATAAGAGTTATATAGGTGCTAAGTCTTACCCCAGGATAGCCGATACAAGAAATTTTGGATTTCTTTTTTTTTTGGAGTCATTTTTAAGTTGACTCCTTCATATCAATTTTTTAGAATTTTTTAACTCTGTTGCGACTCTGCCGAACTTGACTCTTGACTCCTCTGTTTGACTCCGTTTTCTTGACATTTTCCCATTTCCCCAGCTTTATCGATAACGTAGCCCCCAGCTCTTGTGTAAGTACTGTCTCCATACCTGGCTTTCTTCTTGTTACTTGTTCCCCTCTTTCTTACATTTAAACGCTTATACGTTCTACTTAGCAGTTTCTCAAATAGTATTCACAAATCAGAAATGCTTAGATCCATATATAAATCCAATTTACCAAAAAACTTATCAATTGTTAAAAAATCATATTCAACAGAAGTATCAGATGCAAAACTTTTGAAGACTCCATTGTATGATGCACATGTTGCATTGGGTGCTACAATGGTCCCATTTGCTGGGTATTCGATGCCTGTCTTATATAAAGGTCAATCGCATATCCAATCTCACAATTGGACCAGAACAAATTGTGGTGTTTTTGATGTCTCTCATATGCTTCAACATAAAATTTCAGGTCCAAATACCACTGAATTTTTACAAAAAATTTGTCCAACGGATTTAACACAATTAAAACCCTATCAAAATCATTTAAGTGTCTTATTAAATCAAAACGGTGGTGTTATTGATGATACTATCATCACAAAACATAGTGATGATTCTTATTACATTGTTACAAATGCAGGCTGCAGAGATAAAGATATCAATTTTTTTAAAGATGAATTGAAAAATTTCCCTGGTAATGAAAATATTGTCCACGAAAATTTTGAAGGTACTCTATTGGCGATTCAAGGTCCAAAGGCTCAAGAGATTGTTTCCAAATTCACCAATACTCCTTTAAATGATTTATATTTTGGTAATTCAAGGTTCATTGATTTAAAGGGTTTGGGTTCTGATGAAAAATTCCATATTTCAAGAGGTGGTTATACTGGTGAAGACGGTTTCGAAATTTCAATTCCAAATGACAAAATTGGTGTTGATTTCTTCAATGCATTATTAGAATATGATGAAATTGTTAAACCTATCGGATTGGCAGCTAGAGATTCACTCAGATTAGAAGCGGGTATGTGTCTTTATGGACATGAACTAAATGAAGAAACTACACCAATAGAAGCATCACTAAATTGGTTGGTTTCAAAATCCAGAAGAAATTTAGAAACTGCAAGATTTAACGGTGCAGATAAAATATTAAGTCAAATTGAAAATCCAAAATCAGTTACATTTAAAAGAGTTGGTTTAGTATCTAAGGGTCCATCCCCAAGACATGGTAATAAACTTTTTGCAGCAGATGAACCAACCAAGCAGGTTGGTATTGTCTGTTCGGGTTCTCCATCACCAAGTTGTGGAGGTAATGTTGCACAAGTTTTCTTGGACAAACCTTATCATAAAACCGGTACAAAAGTTAAGGTTGAAATTAGAGGTAAACTTAGAGACGCCGAAGTCGCTAAGATGCCATTCTATCCTACATCATACTATAAGGGATCTTAAGTCTGTATTGATTTGTAATTGTATTAGATTCTTCATTCCATTAAATTAGTTATTAGTTATTATCTATTACTTTTCAGTAAATTCTTGTTTCTTAGCACAATTTTGTCACTGGTCACAAGTTCAGAGCATGACGCGAAACAAAGAAGGAAGGTCTTTAAAATCAAAAGTAAAAATGCTCAGTGCCCAGTACTCAGTACCCTCTGCGCTCAGTGGAGATTGTGATTGTGAGTGTGGAGTTTCTAGTTTCAAGACGCGTCTTAACTTTGAACGTGTTTTCGTGATTTGTTACATGTTTGCAGTTCTTTAACATTTTACTACGTCTTTACAGGATACGCTAAACTGTTTCCCAAAGCTACTGATAACAATAAACACAATATGCATATTAAAAGAGTTATAATAAGGGGATTTAAAACTTACAAAAATGAAACAATTATTGAAGACTTCTCCCCCCACTTTAATGTAATTGTTGGTAGAAATGGTTCAGGAAAATCTAATTTCTTTGCTGCCATCAGGTTTGTTTTGAGTGATGCATATAATAACATGTCTCGTGAAGAAAGACAATCTTTAATTCATGAAAGCTCGGTCAATATTATGTCGGCATTTGTTGAAATTGTTTTCGATAACACAGATCGCAGAATTCCAATTGCAAAAGATGAAGTTTCAATAAGACGTACTATTGGTATGAAAAAAGATGATTATTCATTAGATTATAAAAGTGCAACAAAGTCAGATATTATGAATTTATTGGAAGCTTCCGGTTTTTCAAAATCGAATCCGTATTATATCGTTCCACAAGGTAAAGTTATGGCTTTAACAAATGCTAAAGATGTAGAGAGGCTTGAATTATTGAGAGACGTTGCTGGTGCAAAAGTTTTTGAAAACAAGTTGAAAGATTCTTTGAAGGAAATGACAATAACTGCTCAGAAACAAGACCAAATTAAGGAAATGTTGGCCGATATCGAAAAAAGATTAGATGAATTGGATATCGAAAGGGAGGATTTGAAGGCATTTGAAAAATTAAATAGTACAAAAAAGATGCTGGAATTCAATATTTATGATAGAGAAATGAAGGCATTGACAGATAGAATTGATGCAATTGATGGTAATTATTCTAATAATGCACAAGAAACGGAAGCCTTAATTAATGAATTAGAAGAAAGAGAATCAAAAATTATGAAATTGACAACTGATTTAAATGAACTTAATTCTAGAAAGAAAATATTAGAAATAGATCTGGAAATGAGTTATAAGGAAAATCAAGATATTATTCAAAAGATTTCAAGTTTGAATGTTCAATTAAAAGATTCAAAATTATCCTCCAGCTCGACACATTCAATTAATTTAAATATAGAAAAATTAAAAGCAATTAAAGCTGACATTGATGAAAAACGAGCAAAATTAAAAGAAGAAAAGGAAACTCTATATTCGTTAAAAAATGAAGAAATTGAAAGAAAGATGAAAATTGAGGATTTACGTCAAAAACAAATGGCAATCATCTCCAAGAAAAACCAAACCTCAAGATTTTCGTCCGAAAAAGAAAGAGATGAATACATTAAATCTGAAATATCATCTCTGATGGAATCCAAATTAAAATACGAGAAGGATATTGGGATTATTGAGACAGAATTATCTCAACTTATTATATCATTAGAGAACGAGGTTGTTACGAAGACCAAACTTGAACAAGACACAGATTTGATTGATTCGATTGCTAAATTAAATGATCAAATTGCTGTCCAAAAATCAGAGGCCAGACATTTAGTTGATGATCGTAGTTTATTATGGCGAAAAGAAAGTAAATTAAATAGCGTCATATTAGCCAAAGAAGACAACCTATCAACAATTGAACAATCATTAAGAGGTGGTATTGATAGAATGACATTGAATGCCTTAGAAACTGTCAAAACAATTGCTAAAAAATTAGGACCAACAATTGAATCAGGTGTTTATGGTTACCTTGGTGAATTAATTGACGTTTCAGAAAAGTATAAGACCGCAGCAGATGTTATTGGTGGTAATTCTTTGTTTAACATTGTCGTTAATAATGATCAAACTGCCAGTATTTTAATTGAAGAATTAAAAAAAGAGAAAAGTTGTAGAGCAACATTTATCCCACTGAATAGATTGCATAATGATGACTTTAAATTTCCAACTGGGAACGAATCAGTTCCTCTAATTAAAAAGATTGCCCATGATGAGTTTCTGGGACCAGCAGTGAAACAAATTTTTGGTAAAACTGTTGTCTGTATGTCTGTTCAAAAGGGTTATGAGTTAGCAGATATTTATAACCTCAACGCAGTAACGCTTGATGGTGATAGATGCGATAATAAAGGTGTTTTAACTGGTGGTTTTAGAGACGTCAAGGTTTCAAGAATTGATTATTTGAAAAATTTAAGGGTTTGTAAAGCTGAAATATATAAACTTAAAGATGAATTGAAATCTTTTAAAAATGAAATTAATTCTAAAGATTTTTTAATCAATGCAAATTATCAAAAAACATTATCCTTGAAACAAGCATTGAATTCTAAGATTGCTGAAAAAAATGAATTGAATTCAGAGTTATTAAAAATTGAAAACTCCATTGCTAAATATAGACAAGAAATTACATCGGGTGAACAAAAGATGGTAACTTTGAAAAATAAAATACAAAACATTCAACAAAAAATTGAAAACTTTGAAGAGGAGCTTGGAACAGCATTTTCTCAAAATTCATTTTCAACTGCTAATGAACAACAGCTTCAAGATCTTCACCGGGAATTACCAATACTAGAAAGCAAATATCAAACACTAAAGGGAAAAATAGAACCAGTGGAATTGGAAATTTCTTTATTATCTACTATACTCACCGAAAATTTGATACCTCGTTATAATCAATTAAAGTTGGAATTGGATTCTAGGGATAGTTTGAATACAGATTCGGCATATGTTTTAGAAGATCTAAATACTAGATTGTTGACACTTCAGGCAAGAAAATTGGAATTACAAGATACTGAAAATAATCTTAAAATTGATTTTTCTGATGTTAAAGAAGCGATTGATAATACATCTAAAGAAATTGAAGAATTGAATGAAGCCCAAGAAATGTTTGTCCAAAGATTTGAAGATTATGGTAAATCAACAGACAAAAATTTGGTTAAAAAAGTGAGATTGAGAAATAGAAAATATGAATTGGAAAGAAATATTGGTGAATTGGGAATTCTACCTGAGGAGACATTAACTGCGTATAATGATCAGTCTACTGTTTCGTTATCTAAGAAGCTTACTCTTATCAATGAACAGTTAAAATCTTACAGTCACGTTAATAGAAAGGCTATGGAACAATTTGTTAAATTTTCAAAACAAAGAGATTCATTGAATGATCGTATTGAAGAATTAAATGAAGCAAAGTCGTCAATTGAACATCTAATTAAAGTGTTGCAGAACCGTAAAAATGAGGCTATAATTAGAACGTTTAAAGAAGTATCTTTAGGATTTGCTAAAGTATTTGAAAAACTAGTTCCTACAGGTAAGGGTAGACTTATCATTCAAAAAAAGAATAATGAACAACAATCTAATCCTATATCATTGTCACAATATCCATATACCAATGAAGCTCAAGATGATGAAATTGATTCTGAGCATACACACAATCAAAATAAATCAATTGAATCATTCATTGGTATTTCAATTTCGGTTTCTTTTAATTCCAAAAAGAATGAACAGTTAAGGTTGGAACAGTTATCTGGTGGTCAAAAGTCATTGTGTGCACTAGCTTTAATTTTGGCCATTCAAAGTTGCGATCCTGCACCCTTTTATTTGTTTGATGAAATTGATTCTAATTTGGATGCACAATATAGAACTGCAGTTGCTAATTTAATTCATAAATTATCACAAAACGCCCAATTTATTTGTACTACGTTTAGACCAGAAATGTTAAAGGTTAGTGATAAATTTTATGGTGTCATGTTTAATAATAAAGTCAGTACCATCAGTAATATCAATGCAGAAAGGGCACTAGATTTTGTTGAAGATCAGCATCGTGTGTAAAATAAATATTTGCTTTACAACAATGTATAAATAAATTTATATTGAAAATAATTTTTATCCGGTTTATTTAAAGAAATGAAAATAATTATAGGTAAAACAAAATAAAAATACAAAAACTATAGCACCAACATTAATTAAATGAAAAACTAAAAATTGAAGAAAAATATAAACTGAATAATAAATTTACTTCTTTGAGTCTTTCATTAAGGCATTGAATCCAGAATTCTTCTTAACTTTAGATTTGGTAGATTTTTTGGTTACAAATTGATTGGCAGTTCTAGAACTAATAAATTTAGCTCTTCTTGCACGTTTGACTTCTTCAGTCTCAAATTCGCTATCTGAATCATCATCTGAGGAGTTTGAATCTGAAGATGAAGCAGAAGATGAACCTGAGTCTTCGTCATCCGAGGAATCATCTGTTTCTGATGAAAGATTATATTTTGAACCTGTCGAAGTAATGGATTGCCTTTTTTGCATTCGGACCTCGGGAAGCTTTTTGTCAAGAAATGCAGAAAGTCTTGGTAAAGAAGAACGTTTTGAAATTTCAGGAGTATGAATTGAAGCTCCTTGATTAACTATAGATTTCAGTTTGGTGGTTTTCTCTAAGGATGATAAATCTGGAATAGATGATTCTTCTACCTTAGGTACTGGAGCTGGTAGTTTTTCGAGAGTAATATCTTGTCTTTTGGGTGGTTTTGGATTATCTACAGAAATTTCAGCTGTCCTTTTAGTAGTTCTTGGCTCATTCACCACTTTAGGCTTTGATGTTTTAATTTCATCTGAATCTGAATCTGAATCTGAATCTGAATCTGAATCTGAATCTGAATCTGAATCTGAATCTGAATTTGTGTTTGATTTTGAGTTTGAGTCTGAGCTTGTTTCTGAATCTGAGGTGGTGTCACTTTCTGGTTCCTTCATGAGCTTTATAACGTTAGTCCTGTTCTTTTCGGGTAAAATGTTGGACATGTCAATATCACCACTGATCTCATGACGTCTAACTGCACGATTATCAGAATTTCTTCTATCGCTCATAGATTGTCTTCTGTTACTAGCTGGAAGTATTGCTTTGACATTTTCATTGGTTAATGAAGGACTATTTAATGATCCTCTTTGTAAATCAGACTTCACAGTGCTAGGTGTTATTTCTGTAGAAATACTTAATTGTGCTTTTGCGGCCGTGACCGATAACTTTGTGATCTTAACAGCCTTTGCTGGGTGACTTAATATTTCATCTTCAGGAGTATCATCCCTAGTTAATTTTTGGATAGCGGCATTCTCTGCTTCATTTTCTATTTCTTCTTCCGGTATTGAACCACCGTTATTAATCTTCAATCCACCATTTGCCTTAGAAGTTTCATTTACTCTCCCTTTAGCACCTTGCTTGGGTAAGTTTTCCTCTGCAGCTTTCTCCTTAGCTAGTCTCTCCTTTTCAGCTTTCTCTTTTTCCTGCTTTTCAGCTTTTTCTTTGGCTAGTCTCTCCTTTTCAGCTTTCTCTTTTGCCTGCTTTTCAGCTTTTTCTTTGGCTAATCTCTCCCTTTCAGCTTTCTCTTTTGCCTGCTTTTCAGCTTTTTCTTTGGCTAGTCTCTCCTGTTCGATCTTTTTCTTTTCAGCTTTCTCCTTAGCTAGTCTCTCCTTTTCAGCTTTTTCTTCTGCCTGTTTTTCAGCTTTCTCCTTGGCTAATCTTTCCTGTTCAATCTTTTTCTTTTCAGCTCTCTCCTTAGCTAGTCTCTCCTTTTCAGCTTTTTCTTCTGCCTGTTTTTCAGCTTTCTCCTTGGCTAATCTTTCCTGTTCAATCTTTTTCTTTTCAGCTTTCTCCTTAGCTAATCTCTCCTTTTCAGCTTTCTCTTCTGCCTGCTTTTCAGCTTTTTCTTTGGCTAGTCTCTCCTTTTCAGCTTTTTCTTCTGCCTGTTTTTCAGCTTTCTCCTTGACTAATCTTTCCTGTTCAATCTTTTTCTTTTCAGCTTTCTCCTTAGCTAGTCTCTCCTTTTCAGCTTTCTCTTCTGCCTGCTTTTCAGCTTTTTCTTTGGCTAGTCTCTCCTTTTCAGCTTTCTCTTCTGCCTGCTTTTCAGCTTTCTCCTTGGCTAATCTCTCCTGTTCAATCTTTTTCTTTTCAGCTTTCTCTTTGGCAATTCGTTCAGAAATTTCTTTTGCTGCTTTCTCCGCTCTTTTATTCATTTCTTTTTCTTGTGTCAATCTCTCTTTTTCCTCATATGATAAAACTTTATTGGTTGAGATCTTTGAAATGGATTGTTGTTTTTTCTTTGATTGTCGTGAGGTAGACGTTAGATCGTTAATTGACGACGTTGAAATATCAGAATCTTCAATTACTTTTAATGCTGGTACTTCTGACGCCGCGGTGAGTACCATGCTTAACTTTTCATTCGCTTTCTTTTTCATTGCATCTTCTTTAGTGGAGACACTCGCCCTTCCTTCAGGTTCAACATAAATTGAGCCATCTAAATCTTCCTCATAATCAGCCTTAGATAAGTCTGGTTGAGATTTCATACTTAGCATGCCTGAAGTGATTCTTGTTGGTGAACCCGTTGCAACAATGGGAGATGCTAGTTTCATATTTCCACGTTTGGATGGATGTATAACAGTATCATCAACTTCTGGAATTGCCATTGAAATATTCGGACCAAAATTAGATGTGTCACTATCATCCTTTTTACCCAAAGGTTTATTCAATGATTGAGAGAAAGATTTATCTTTGTTAGTTGCTGATTGATAATCATCATCAAATGACCAAATAGAAGTGTTTGTATGAGATGAGGTGTTGGCGGCATGATGGGTTAATTTCTTCTGCTTATTTGATTTTCTAACTTTTTTCATGACATGGTTCAAGTCACCAACTAGCTGACGTTTACCATTATTATTAAGAATAAAGTCATCATTATCATTGAAATCGTTAGCTACTATAACTCGGCAAATATTATCAGCGTCAAAAACCATTGATGTTGTGTAATCTGGATCCAAATCACATTCTTCCAAATTTTGAATTGTCAGAATATGTAGAGGAGATTCATTTGGATATAATTTTAAAAATCTATTATTAATTTCATAAGCGACGACACTTAATGGATTATTAGCAGCTGTAATATGTAAAAATTTCTTTATTTTATTCGGATATACGATAAAATTTCCATTTGGGCGCAGAGGTTGCATTCTCTGGTGGGTAAATGGATAGGAATGAGGAATTGGGGTGCTAATTGCTGTTAACTGGTTGTTTGGATCAGGGGATGATGATTTATTCCGGAAAATTGTGTTTTCACCATTACTGTTTGTTTCAATATCAGTATTTTCATGACTCTTGGTAGCAGAACCATAACGGGGACTTAAAGTGCTATAAGGGATTATCAGAACCTGTATCTTAAACATATGTTAATGGTTGTTTGGAGTTGACCTTGTACGATGTTTAGTGCGTGCTAACAACTTTTATCCAAGTTTATAACATCAAATCACAGCACATACAGTTAACACTTATTTTATTCTTCGTCCGGCTTTTAGCTTTCAATTTTTCGTTTTCCTCTCCACGCGAATTTTCAATTTTTCCACATTTGAATTTTGAAATTTGAAACGACAAAATTTGAAGTTTAAAATCGAAACTTTGTCAATAAAACAGTAGGTATTCTTCGGATGTTTGCCTGTGCCTGCATAATTATTCATAAAAACGTCCTTTACAAATTTGGTAATAGAATAAAGTTTACAATTCCATATATAATATATTTAAAGTTTAAAAGTTACAACATTTCCAAACTTATATATTCGATTAGTTAATTGTACGCGTTATTGCTAAAATAAATATACTACAAAGTTGATGCATGCTGCTCGTCACTGTTGTTATCATTGTCATCTTCAGTATCTGCTGAATCTACTCCATTATCAAATTCAATAACTCCATTTTCAGAAAGTTCATGTTTCTGCTTCAGGTCATCGTGCCCCCAGACACTGATGTTGCCATTCTTACACCCAGAATAATATCTAATCCGATTATGACCACCATATACAATTGAAAAAGATCTATTACCACCTAACCTATTAGAGGTATTATTTAATCTCGCAACCAAAGTTCCATCTTCGATGCGATATACTAAGAGTTCGCCATTATCGGAAGGTACCCATAAAAATTGTACCTCTGTTTCCACTGATGGACTTAAACACATTTCGATATGCTGTCTTGCTTTATTTCTGATTAGCGGCCCGAAATTTAACACCTTATTTATGGGTCTCTTATAAGTACGCATATCCCAAATTCGTAATTTCTCATCATTAGCTAATGTTATCAATTCAGTGCCATCCTCGTTAAATAAGAGGGAATTGATAGACCCATTATGCGCCTTGGGTTGTAAATATCGATTTCTTTTTCGCCTATTAGTTAATTCTTTCTCCATAGTACTTTTGGTTAAATTCATATCCAACGAAAATAAAAATTTCTTTGAACTTCGTATATCCCATCCGTAGCAGGAGCCCTCTATACCACCTCCGACTATTACGTTCGAATTAGTTGGATGCCAACAACAACTGGACATATATCCAACACCACCCATTGATTTACCACCTCCACCTATATTTTGCGAATCAGATAACGTTCGTAAATCCACCAATTTTAAACCACCGACACCACCATCTAAACAACAAGCAATCGTTGAACTATCTCCAGATGGGTTGAAGTCAAAATCCAAAATTCTTGATCCAAGTTTGAATGAATGGACAATATCCATTTCATTAGTATCAAATAAGTTCAATTTAAAATCATATGAGGAAGACAACCACATTCCATTATCTGGCCACCATTTAACTTTAGTAACACCAAAAGAATGGACACTTTTTCTGGGAAATGTGTGTATAGGCTTAAAAATTGATTGAAGTGAATTTTCCTCTAAATCTTTTTGTTTTGAAAAAGACTTCAAGTCCCAGAGTTTGATCGAAGAATCTGCAGACCCTGAAAGAAGATACCTAAAATGTATTTGATCCAGGGAGAGAGAGTTGACAGAAATGGAATGTGCAGGCTTTGGGAAAACGCCAATATCCGACCTGTAATCGAGATTGTTTAAATCACCGTACCGAGCCTCATTATACACCAACAAGGGGTCTAGTATGGTCTGACCTGTTACGGCACTGTAACATGAGCCAACATAAGCCTCTGCAAAGGGTCTAAAAATCATTAATGAATAATAATCTCCTAATAACTCCGGATTTCGGGAAAAAACATGTATAGTGGATACAGTGGGTAATGACGCATCTATGTAGAGAATCTTACAGGAAAAAGGGCAGAAGGGGAAAATGGAAAAAGGAAGCAACAGGCAACCCTCGCTTCATAGACAACACACAACGCACAACAAACAGTGAACAGTGCCACGATGTCAAATGTCAACGAACAACCAACTTGTTTCCGTGTCCCAGTTCTTGTCTTTTAACTGCTGCTTCACCTCCAGATCGAGTACATCTGCTCGTGAAATTTGTTTACTTCTTTGTCTCAGATACAGGAATTGTCTCTATCACAATAACGGCCATGGATTTCGAAAATGACCAACCATCTTCCCCATCCCAGTTTGATGTTTACAGACACCAACTGGAAATTTCGTACAGAAAGTTTTTGGATTATATTACGCCACATATCATACCAAGATGGATTGCTACATATGTTATAATCATAATATTTATGGCACGTATACTAATTGTTGAAGGGTGGTATATCATTTGTTATGCATGGGCCATTTTTTTGTTGAATATGTTTTTGAAATTTTTAACACCAAAATTCGACCCATCAATTGAACAAGATATACAAAATGATTCGGTCGAAGCTGGTACTGGTAAAATGGACGAAAACGATGAAGAATTTAAACCATTTATTAGAAGATTGCCAGAATTCAGATTTTGGATAAAAACAACTGTTTCAACCATGATTGCCATATTTTGTTCTTTATTCACGATCTTCGATATCCCCGTATTTTGGCCGATCTTAGTTGCTTATTTTATTATTTTATTCGTCTTAACAATGCGAAGACAGATCCAACATATGATCAAGTACAGATATTTGCCTTTCGATTTAGGAAAGGTAAAATATAGCTCAAAATAGATTTGTATATTTTATTAATTACTAATAACTAACTTCAATTACTAAATGTGTCTTTTTTTTAAATTAAGTTCGATATATATATATATATATATACGTAACACATACTTCGATATATAAACAAAATATCATGTCTTACTAAATAATGCCAAATAGTCTCAGTAATATATACATAGCAATGATGATTCCTAAACAGATAATTCTTCCCTTAATAGTAATTGACAAATACAAGGCCAATCCCATGATGTATGTCGTTAATGATGAAACTTTTAAAATATGTTTTCCATATTGGGTATCCTTGAAGTTTTTTGAACTGTCACATAGTTGTGTAGATCTGTCAATCAAATATCCGTAATCATTGATTACGCTTTCTGGTGGCAGATGTGGAATATTAATATTTAAGTAAACGGGTATATGATCTGAAATTAAACAATCAGGTATTGAATTATAATCAACAACCTCATATTGTTGTAAATTTGTTGACTCGGTATATCCTAGGTATAATATTCTATCGCAATATGAAGGAATTCTCTTTTTATTGTAATTGGTAGTACCAATATCAAATTTATAACTTGGTCTAAATTTTATTTCAGCTTCCTCAAAATCAGGTATAATTAATCTCTTATTCTTCAATAGCGTCAATTCATCCTTCTCTAAACTTTTTCTAATGAAATCATCATCTGCCTCAATGTTTGTATTTATATCAGAATTAACTCCCCCTGTGTCATCTATAAATCCAAATGCACCGGTTGCACGATAGTTCAAGTCTCCAAATATGAAGCAATGGGTGTTTGGTTTCAAAACACACCAACCATCATTAAATGATAACCTACTCATTATGTTCTTTAAATCAGCATTTCTTTTTATCAAATGTTGAACTTTTTCTCCTGCATTTAAATGCATGCAGACAAAGGTGAATTCTGTTGAATTGTAAACTACCCTGATCCCAATTCCACCTTTCAAATTTGTGTAGAAATGGCCAACAGGATATCCAAGAGACTTTCTGACTTTGGAAATTTTAGAAATAAATGGAGATATTACAATCACTCCAACTGATCCAAAATGGGAAATGGATACAATTTCAAATGATTGCATTCCATACTTATTTGATAAACATGTGATCAAATTGTCGGAAATCCAAACCAATTTTTTATTAATCTTGTTAAAGTTTGTTCCATCCAAAATTGAAGAAAGTTCTTGAAATCCAAAGACTAATAGATCTGGCACGTCTACATCGCCTCCATTGCTGTCATCTGGCAGTTTTTCCGATAAATGTTTGGTAAATTCGGCACTTGTGGGAGTTTTCTTTCCACAATTGAAAGTCGTTATAAATAAATTGGTACTAGACATGATTTTAAAGTAGAAAAAAGGTTGCGATCAAAAAAAAGGTAGTAGTAACTTATCTATGGTTAATATAGGGAGGAAACGAAAAACTTAAAACAAACAAAGAAAGTTTTGTTTTGGGTAAATCTAGAAAACAATGCGAGACAAATAGCTCATTAACTGATCACGTAAGCAAATTTGGAAATGCTAGTAATTTGAAACCTCTGTTGACCGTTAATTACAGAGTCTGATATAGAGTTTAAAAACTTAAAAATTAATATATATATAATGACATTGAAAAGGTTTTCAAAAAGCTTTGCAATTTTTTTAAAAAAAAAAGTAAAAGAGTAAAAAATTAAAAATGTAGGTTTGTTTCATAATTTTAGATACTAAACCCTGGTTTCGGAACTTTGGTTTGTTGAATAATAGACAACTGCTACTTCTTTGGTTTCTTCTTCAAGGGTATTAGAAATCAGTTTATTGTTGAAATTAGTTTCAAAAAGTTCCCGATGTTTTTTAGACATTCTATCAGGTCTGTAAAATCTTAAATCAACTCTTCCAAAAAGATAAAGTAAATTACAAATTGTTTCCAATGCGCCCCATAAGACATACATGACAACTGGGTCATAAATCCAACTTTCATTAAAATACACATTATCCATAAAACAACCAATACATCTAAACAAGGAACCAATGAAAACAAAAATTGAAGTGATAAAAATTATTGCAATAGAAATATTATGCTTTAAAGAAAATTTATTATCGCCATCATTTTCAAATTGATTAAGATCATCAATTTCTGATGATTTTGTTTCATTAATTATTGGCATACCACCACTAACTAAAGTTCTCTTTGGAATTCTTGAATCATTTCTAAACCGTTGAACAAATAAATCTTCACCTTTTGTTGCTGCATTTTTGGGGGGGAAATAAAAAGGAGAAAAAGATTTGATCCAAAAAGGTTGATAAATTAATGCATCTTTATTTTTTTGGCTGACGGGCAAAATATAGGTGAAAGCAACAAATGCCATGGATAACAAAGAATAGAGAGTGACTAAAAGAGATGTAACCTTAACAACATTACGGCACATGTCATAATTTGATCTTGAAAGAAAATAAAGATATGGAACAACACCGGCAACAATAGTCATTATAACAACCGCAATAACAATAAAATAAATTGTGATCATAAAAGCCCAAAAATAATTTTTGTTTCCCAACACCGGATGTCTCCATTGAAATATTCTTTGTGCCAACACTAAATTGAAAGATGCAAGAAACACAATGGGTAAAATAAGCAAACATTCAGAAGCAATACCTACATGTAGTCTTAAAATATTTTTTGCCCAAACAATTCTTAAAGCAAATCCTATCCATCTAAGAGTTGCGTAAAATGAAAATAAAAGTGATAGCCAAAATTTATGACCTCTCCAAAAATTTATTGCAAATAAAGAACCATGTGCTATAGCAAATACTAAAAATATTGCCAAAAATACGGCACTAGGTGCAACATCTTTATGATCCGGATAAGAGCCAAACTGTGATTGTTGTAAGTTTTTCACATATTCGATCAACAGTTCTGGTATGTCATTGTCACTTTCTAAATGTAGTAATTCTTTAGTTAGTCCAACTAATTTTACAATACCTGTTCCATCAGCAGCATTATTTGTTTCTGCTTTGATAAGGTCTGTAACTGCACTCATTGTGACTTAAATTGATAGTGTTTAGTAACCAAAGCAATTGATAGTAATATTAAAAACAATAAAACTCAACTAGTTGATAATAGAGTTTGCAATATAAATAAATGGATATGATATTCACTTTTTGATAATTAGAGTATGTTTAATAATTATCAAAAAGGTTGTTTAAGGGATGGAAATGTAATTTCTTGACGGTTGGAACAAATGTTTTATTTATTGTTAAAAAGTTGGATTATTTTTTTTAATAGTTATTTAGTAATAAAATTATAATATGAGATGTATATGAAATAAATTTCAAATGAACTTAAAAAACAATATTCCAACAGATGTGATGTATGAAATTGGTTGGCTGGGTGCATGTCGGAAAAGAAATATTTTTGCAAATTTATAAGGAAAATACTGAAATTTATTTAAATGACAAGCGGTAAGTAATAGAGATTAATAGAATGGTGTTTAAATATAGTGGTCATGCTTTACTGATAAATATATGTCTATATAATTGAAAAAAGAAAAATACAACGCCCATATTTTCTGCTTGTGGGGGGTAATGGGTAAATGAAGGGTGGAGTCCCGCCAGCTTTTCACATCCGAAAGTAAAAGAACGATCGGTAGTATTTTCGTGAAAAGAAGACTATATTTTTATGCCTTATTTTTGACACTTCATCTTTGTTTGTGGTGGTGTTTGTTCCACTGTGAAAAGGAAGGATCAAAATTTAAAATTAAAGCGGCACTGCGTATCCGGAGTCTATAGTTGAAGTAATGAATAGTATTGTTGTGTCTTCTGACCACCACGAGCCACGAACCACGAAATATAAACAGTACGGAGCACAACCTGGAGGGTGAGTGCTGAGCCGTGGACCGTGTGCGGCAGAAGAGGGGAGGACAAAGGCAAAGGGCAAGGGGAACCGGCTGGCTTCTGAATTCGGCTGTTTGATGTTTGCCCTTCTTCCTCTTTTTTGATTGTTTCTTTTGCTCTATATGTTGGGCCTAACGTTGCAATACACAGCTTTGCTTGAAACTATCACAGATACTCTCATCTCTACTTCCAGCTCTACTCTTTCTACTCTTTTATTAATGACCATAGATATCTCTCCTCCCGATCAATCATTCAACATTTGTAGTGATTTCGATCATGTAGTGTTTTACGTCAGCTCTCCAAAATTGGTTGCCAATTACTTGTGTAAAATCATGGGGTTTACCCCTTATGCTTATAAAGGTCTAGAGACAGGTTCAAGGGATATTTCGGCAACTGTAATTAAAAATGGCAATGTAGTATTGATCTTTATGGGAGCAATTAGACCTTTACACAAACAACCAAAAAACCAATTAATTGATAATATACATAAATTTATTGCAACTCATGGTGATAGTGTTAAAAATGTAGCCTTTAAAACGGAAAATATTGACATTATTGTTAATCATTTAAAATCTATCAAAAAATCTGATTTAATTATTGATGGTCCAAATGAAATTAATGATGAGTTCGGTACAATTAAATCAATTACAATTCAAGGTATCAATGACACAGTCCATACTTTGATTGACAGATCAAATTATAAATCATTTTTACCTGGTTATCAATTAGTTGAAAATTGCATGGCATATGAACAGCAACTTAATCCAATTATTATGGAAGCAATTGATCATTGTGTTCAAAATGATGATTGGAATCAAATGATTAAAACTTGTCAATATTATGAAAAAGTGTTCAATTTCCATAAATTTTGGTCGGTCGATGAAAACCAAGTTTATACCCAATATTCGGCTTTGAAATCAACTGTAATGGCTTCCAAAGATGAAGTGGTTAAAATACCTGTAAATGAACCTGCAATTGGTCTTAAAAAATCTCAAATTGAAGAATTTATTGAGTTTAATGATGGCCCAGGTATTCAACACATTGCAATTAGAGTCACAAATATTATCGATACTGTAAAAAAAATGAGGGAAATGGGAACTCAGTTTATTGAAGTACCAAATGAATACTATGTAAATTTGGAGAGAAGGTTGAAGTCTTCAAAACATCCAAAAATTAAAGAAACTATGAAAGCAATTAAAAAATATGGAATTTTAGTTGACTTTGATGAAAAGGGATATTTACTTCAATTATTTACCAAACCAATTTTTGAAAGACCTTCTTTCTTTTTTGAAGTAATTCAGCGTTACCACCATGATGGTTTTGGCGCTGGTAATTTTAAAGGTCTATTTGAGGTTTTGGAAAAAGATCAAGAGAAGAGAGGTAATTTAACTGGCCAAGACGTGAAAGATCGTACAAAAGGTTTACCATCACCTAAGTCAAATAATCAAAAAAGGGTTAAAGATGTTATAACTGATGAAGATATTGAACAAGCAGTTTTATATATTCCTTGATTGAGTTCAACAGAAGAAAACTTTAAAACTTTTAAAAACAACCTTTCACACTAAAATACACTTTATCAAAAATTTAAACACAACACTTTATAAACAATACCTAGTACAGTTTATAACAACCCAATTTATTTTATGTTTTTAATGTATATATGCAAACGATGTAACTATAACCATTATTTTACTTTTACCTACAATTCATACATAATTATTAAATAAGAGTAAAAGAACCCCTTAACGTATATTATTAGCATTAATTTTATTATTTTATTATTTCCTGATGAAGTGGCCCCCTTATTTTTCTGTTTGGAAAAATGTTTATTATAGCATATCATAATTAAATTAAAACATTACCTACTCACTGAAACTACATAAATAAAATACCAAGAGGGTAAAAGTTTTACCAAGTTTGCATTTCCTCAAAATAATCAATTCTAGCATCCTGACTTGATAGGTTCTTTGCTATTTTAGCTCTTACAGTATCAACAATTTGAGTATCAAAACATGCACCAAAAGTAACAGAGCCAACACTTTCCTTTAATGCGGAATCAACAATTTCTCCAACTGGTATTCTGCCATGATAAATTTCAACAAAATCTAAAATTTCTTGCAGTTTGGAATCTGATTGAACAAACTTTCATTTTTTTTATCTGTAACACTCTTTTGATTCGAATCTTAATAATTTGGCATCAAATCATTTTAATCAATTATATTATTATATACCCCAGAATAAATTGATCTGTGTATTGGAATTCTTAGTGGTTAATTTCTTAACATGTGCAAAGGGGCCAGCAATATTTGTGCGAGCTGTAATGAAAACAGATTTGTTATATTGTTGATAATATGATTGTTTTTCATAAAAATCTTCAACAAAAATTTTAATGTTTATTGTTTCTTTACTGTTAACATCAACGATCATGATAATTTTATTAGCAATCTTTTTAGTGACACCATTTTCAATACAACAGAAAATCATATAGATGAAATCAACAACGAATTCAAAAAAAACCGTGAATAAATGACTTTGCTAAGCCTTATTTTTAGTTGAGAATAAAAGTAATGCATCAGAACCTGGTTTAACATTTTTATCAAAAACTGTTGACTTTTTTACATGAAGTTTAAAAACTACATCATCACCAGGAAAAGAGTCAACAGTAGCAGTTTGAATTCCGTTTCTACCAATTTTAACTAATCTGAAAAATATATCAAAGATTCAACTAACACATCAAGCTCAATAAAAATCTTGATATTCCTGATATTCTGTATGAATCTAAGCGGTGCACAGGAACGTTGTCACTAAAACAATATGTAAAATAAAAATAGTTCAAACCAATACTTTTTAATTGAATAAAATACAACTACGCTTGAACAATAACCTTAAACGATGGAGATAATATAGTAGATATATCAACCAGTATGAGTTCTAGTTGTGTTATTTCAACCATAAGTCTGAGAAGCCATCGCAAAAAAGTAAATTAAAATTTCCATTCTGATAATTCTATATAACCATATATACAATGTGAGAAATCTTGAATATTTTCATCTGGTTATATATTGGAATAAATGATTTCTACCAGGAAATAAGAAAAAAAGTGGGAGTTTGTAAGATAATAAAATAGCAGATCTATTACCTCAATAGCTTGAAGTTGCAATTTGATAGTTGTCAAAAACATTATCTTTATGATAATATTTGAAACCCCTACTACAATAACTTGATGAAGAATATAAAAACATGATTGCAATCCAAAATGTTTTAACGGCATCTGGATAAAAACCTTAAATAGTCGGGTGTAAATGATTGCGGAAAATACCTTAGATTTGCATATTGTTTAAATTTTCTGGTAAATGCAGAATTGGGTGCATTTGTGAAACTTTTTGATATTTTCAGTGATCAATTGATTATGCCACTGCCAACTAAAACCAATAATGTTGTTGCAACAGAGGCAATACCAATAAAATGCAATGTTTGGATATTACCATATCTATGTTTTGAACCAATGTATGTATTATAAAAACCTTCTTTAAGATCTTCACTTACAAAGGGAGTTTTAGCAATTGGAGAGGTATTATAGGAAGTATTATTAGTATAATCAACGATATTTTCTACTGCAAAATTGTACATTTTATTGAAATAGGCATCAATGGTATTCTTTAAAACTGTACCACCGAAGTCTGCAAATTGTTCATTAAATTCCTCTTTTGAACTAGAATAAGTATAACCACAATGAATTAAAGAAGATGAAGCGTTTATGTTTTTACAAATACATTTTGCCTTTCTTTGACTAGCTGCTATTCCCTTAAAACATGTTGCACCACCACTGAAAAGTGTTCTTGAACAACCTTGGGACTAAGAATAATCCTTATAGTATTCATAACATAAAGCTTTTGCACTCGTGAGTGTAATAGGTGATGTTAGCAAAAAGAGAATACTTGTTAATTTTATTTTCTAGTTTGTGTGTTTGAAGAAATTTGTTTTATCGTAAAATGATAAACATTAAACACCTCTCAAAGAAAGGGATTGACAGTTATCTTTCTTCAATACGCTGTTGCTCTATCAAAAGGAAAAAAAAATATTTTAAGATTAAAATATAAAAGTTATGCCTTGCAATTTAATCTAAGTATAGTAAGAAACATGAAGACCAATGATCAAATGATTTTTTGTAATGGACAAATTAGAATCCGGCCAATGCAACAAATATATTTATTTAAAGATAAATCAAACAATAGGCTTGTATTGTTGTTATTGCTAATCAAATAAGTAAAATGAAATACAATGAACTAAAATCTAAAACGTCTACTATATATATATATATACATATATATATATCAATCAAATAAAATTACCATTTCTTTTCAAAAAAAAAAGTTTACTGAGCCCAAAAACTAAATATAGAGTTCTGAAGGCTTGATAATGCTAAAATTTTGAGCATTGATTTATCGATTGTTGATTGATCCATCCCATGGAAAATTTTACCTAAAATTTTAACTTTTTTGTACAATTATGAACTAAAAGGAGATTCCAAACAAGTTGATATTGTATCTATTGCAGCCTTCATAAAAAAGGGTAGAACAAAGAACAGAAACAATACTTTACATTGTTTGGAGTGTACTCAAGTAAAATATAAATTTTGTAATATATAAAAAACGAGTCGGTTACCGAACTGTGAAAAATTGTGCAATAAATATACTACATGCATAGTTATGAAAAGGGGGTTATTTCATAACAGTTTAATATTATATAATATATAATAAAGACCATTAGGGTTCCAAACCCATAATTACCTCTAATTTCAGTTTCTTGGTAGGTTTAATGCGATTGTGATATATTCACGGCTATACTTAAAAACGAGTATATTTCAACGGTTAAGGAACCTTATTATTGGGGTGATATATTCCCCAAAGCAGCCTCTAATAGGTTAATTCTCCGAGAAAATAAATGGGAAATGCATTATACATTAAATTTACATTATCCCCGGTGGCCGTTAAAATTGCGATGTCGTATACTGCCATATATTTATATATATATATTTATATAGATATATTTCGGGTTCCAGGGTCTCCCGGACCTCTATGCCGCCCCTCTTTGCCCTTCTTTATTGTTGGCGGATGAGCGATGGCTGCTAGCCAATAACTCCCGCGTCCCGCTTCTGGGAAAGACCTGAAATTGGAGTCATGCGAGCGGCCGGTGTGGGCTGGCTTTCCCTGGGCCGATTGGATCAAGGGACAAAGGACTGGGGGGTTTCCACCTTCCAGTGTTCAATGCTTTAAACTCTCTTCCTCCCTATATATCTACTGGAATACCTATACATTCATGTCGCAGAGAAATACCCCCAAGGGTGGTAGGAATAACTCCACATTGAGACTTTTGTCAGGCTCGATTGCATTGGCTGGATTGGCATATGGTGCGTATAAATATCTTAACAGTCGCAATGATAAAACTCCAATAAGGAATGAATTGAGCTCGGCAGAAAATGCCGATAACTTTCGATATGAACCAAATACCATCCACAGTAACCGACTGAAACCTAAACAAAAATTAGAATCGACCATTTCGTTAGTAATTTCTCCAACGATTTTAAAGCAAATTGATCAGTACAATCAAGAAAATGAAGATGGTATAGATTTACAAAACTATCTTAAGGTGTATCCAAATTTAGTTATAATTTTGTATCCAGGTGTAACACTTGAAAATATTGAAAATTATTTCAAGATTGATGATAATTTAAAATACAGGATTTTAATAACTGAAAAGGAGGAAAGTATATTTCATTTACTAAAACAAGTGGGATCAAATTTGAATATGATAAACTTAAATGATTTCGATATGGATAAGGAGGCAATTGATAAAAAGTTTAGATTAGAAAATATACTGCCTAATGTTATCTTTCTCGATAACAAGACGCTATTTATAGATATTATATAATTTTGCCTATATATAATACACATATCATGGTTCTTTTTTACTCACTATATCTCTACGTGAACCAAATACGACACCTTCCCTTTGTTGATTACTTCCATTCATATAACCATACTCGATCGAGCTCCATGGGACCCCACCTTTTCCTAAAACCAGATGTTTAGGCTTAGCAGGAACTTTAGGTTTTTCATGTTTTTTAGAAATATTTGGGCCAATCAATTCATATCTATTTGGAAATTTGGCATTCAATATTCTTGAAAAAGATTGTAATGACATTATAACCTGATATGGATCCTTAGCTTCATATAAATCTACAGTTTGAAATAGTTCATCCTGTGGGACACCTTGTAATTTGGCAAAATTTAAGAATTTTTCAATATTTTCCATTTGAATAAATGCCAATTTACTTTCTTTATATCTAATGCTAGATTCTCCAAATGATGTATTTACTAATAAACATAATAAAACACCATCTTTGAGACTATCTAGTAAATCTGAATTTAAAAATTCTTGTTTGTTAATTTTATCTCCGACTACTGATATGATCCAATGTTTAACATCTTTTTGTAGTTGTGGGTTGTTATATTTAGCAAACCTACTTTCCTTTAAATCTTGATCAATATTTGTAAATGCTTCTTGTTCCTTTGACATATTGTGCTTAGTCCGTGGTGCCTATATTTGTATTTTTTTATATGTGCATATAGAAGGATGAAGATTGCAAGCCCCCAAAGCCCAGCTTTTTCTTACTCCTAATCAGAGATCCGAAGCTCTAAAGAAAGCAAAAAGTAGAAAAATTCCCCTCGACGCGTTAATCTGCAAAACCGCTTTTGATATCCCCCTCTCCCATATTGCGGCGTTAGAATTTGGAAATTGTTAAAAATATCATTTAAAATTTCAAACATTAAATCAAATAAATAATAATAATAAAAGCATGCGTTACAAAAAGTTTTGGAAAATCTAGTATATAAAGATATATAGACAAAAAAAAAATGACAAAAAAAATTTATAAAAAGTAAATGACCGGCAAATGTAAAGTTAATATAGTATTTTTTTTTGAAAAAAAATTAAAGTTCACTATAAGGAATGTTGAAAACTGGAGGAGGATATGGTTGATTATCGACACATTCCATTTCTTCATAAACACCTCTAAAGTATTTTTCAATTTTTTCACATTTTTGAACAAAACCTTCTTGGTCAAAACCTTCACCATTTTTATAAGCTTCATCAATATCTGTTCTAATCATTTCTAAATGATCTTCTAATTTCTTAAACTTGAAATCGACCCAATCTCTGTAAAATTTGTTGAATTCATTTTTTGGTAACACGGATGGTTTTAATGAAGTGGTAACACAATTATCCAATTCACCCTTAACACCGGTGGCATAGGAAATAACCAATGAAATTCTATTATGATTGGTGACCGGTTTGGAAGCTAAATGTCTTAATACTCTACCTTGGATTAAAGTACCGGAACCCTTTGGTGGATCTGGAACCTTGGTTGCCTTATTGTTACCTGTAATAATTGTAGTTTGACCACCTTGAGCTTCTTCTGGTAAATCCAACATAATAACCAAAGGGATTGAAATGGAATCGTAGTGAACACCTAAAGTTGATGGAATATCTTGACCATCTGATTTATCTTGTCTTTCTAAAATTGCATCAATTTCAGATTGTGTTTGTGGGAAATTTTGTAAAGCTTCCTCTGGATCATTAGTTGCTAATGAGACGTTGATGTGAACCAAATCTGTATCCCAAACAGGTTCCATTTTATGACCAACAAATTTTGATACAATTTCAGCCAATTCAGGAGATCTTGCAAAGGCATGAGTGAATGGAGCATTTTCAAAATGATTACCGATATGGAAATCTAATCTAGTAGCACCGGTTGCTAAGTTTGGTAATCTTGCATGGTTTTCAACATTAGTTAAAGCTTCCCATAACAGCATATTAACGGCTTCCTCTGATAATAATTTGAAAGGGAAGGCAGCACCAAAATTGTTTAGTCTGTCAATATGAGTTTTGGTAATATCTAATTCATCTAAAGTAAAAGTTTTAGTAGTTTTAAATTGTTCTTCTTTAAAGATGACATGTTTTTCAAAATCAAATTTGGTATTTGAATTGAAACCTGGAGTAGATTCGATTTTCTTTACAAGGCCAGCAACTTCATTATCTATCGATTGTTGTGGAACTTTGTAGTCTGGACAGTATTCTTTGTAAGTTTCGATGAGTCCGTTTTGCTTTAAAGGTTTTGGGTAAAGAGTAGAGACACCGACCATTTTGGTTTTCAATATATTTTGGAATTAATTAATTGGTTATTTGTTTGTTTATTATTACCTGACAAAAGTAGAAACTAAATTATATAAGGTTAAAAGAGTAGCAAGTTTCAAAATGGAAAGAAAAAGAGGGAAGGCTGAGGTCTTTAAATAAATAACACACAGGAAAATATCATTAGAAGACATTGGACGTCTAACAGCTATTATTTTTTTTATATACTGATTCCACCATTCACCCTTCACCCTTCAAATGCACCAAATTCAATAATAAATTTGATATTGAATTCAGAGCGCAGTGATAGTAGATAGCAGAGATAAGAAGCTCGGAAAATGTCGCTGCCCACAAAACGCGTTCGGCACCTGCCCAATGTGGCAACTTCTTTCCCGCCGAGAGTGCCCGAGATTCCCCGAGATTCCCCGAGCACCGAGCAAAAGCTCTGCCTTTCTGCCACAGAACTTTGAGCCTCCCTCTAAATAACCCATCGACCTCCTTCGACTCCCATCGGACATTGGACATTGGACATTGGACATTGGACATTGGGTCTCGGGTCTCGGAGATATAGAATCGATTGGAGTTCCAATCAGTTTTTTCAGTGGCCAATCCCTGGAAAACTCATTATTTTTATTCACACGTGTTTCCTATTAAAATATAATAAAGTTCATAAAATTTTAGTACACTCGTTCACCTTCAACCCTGAAAAAAACCTCAATTGTTCACTTGGGCATTGCATGTTAAATTTGGATTATTTATCCTGGTGTTGCATTTTCTTCTTCTTAAACATCTTCTTTTTACGTAAAATTTTTATCATTGTACAATTATTAATTATATCCTTGGAAAGCTATAAACAGTGTATATATATTTAATATGTTTCCTAGACTTATTAATTAAATTATTAAAAATCAATCATAACAACGACCAAATGAAATTTTATCAACAATCTTAAACCAATCCGAGCTTCTCAAATATTTGAGCCCGATGTTTTCCGCACGTAGACACATATCGTGATCATCGGTAATTATTATATTGTACCTAAATTCGGCTGCATCGGACTTATTTAACATAGTATGTTTTGATGCAATAAACAATGGCCTTAGTGTCTCACCTCTTAAACCTTCAGTTTTAATACCGTTGATATGACTTAAGCAATTGTTAGTGTTACTTTGATTAGATTGACATGATGGATTAAATGCATTATTGTTACTAGTCGGGAAATCGGATTTAGAATACCCACCTCTGTATGCACCATTATAAATGCCTGTAATTTTACCAGGTTCTTCAAAAATTGGCAATTTGGGTAAGTCACCAACTGAATATCCATATGCTAGGCATAAACTCTTACCAAATAAGTCGTTACGTTTAACACTTTGTAATATTAATTCATCCGAATTCAATCTCCAATTTTCATTTTGTTCAAATTCCCTCGTTTCATTAATATGTGATGCCGTTGTACCATCCGATCGAATTGCCAATGCAACATTCTCTGAATACAATTGTCTTGCAATTATAACTGCCCTTGTGGCACTTTCCGCAACTAAACTATCATTGGATTTTCTTAATGATCGAAGTTCTTGAAATACCGTTAATGGAATCGATAATTTGAAAATTCTTGATCGAACACACTTGAATATTTTACCACAATGTTTTAACCAAACATTAGTATCCAATGAAATAAATGTAATCGAAGTATCCATATACTCACCTAAATCACCTTTAATTATAACTGGTTTAATGGAATGTAAATTATCATTTAATCCAGGATCTGATGATGTACCTATTCTAGAAGAATGAGGAGCATTGGCATTAACAGATCCACCTTCTGATGTAGCTTCATATTGGTCATTATTAATACCCCCAACTTGATATTGATCAACACTATTAATATCATCATGTTCCTCATCCTCTGAATCTTCTTCATATTCGTGATCTTCTTCATGTTGACCAAGTGATAATAATTCAACTGACGATCGATGAGCTAAAACTGCAGGATATTGATTGTTGATAAAATCAGTCATAAACCCATATGAATTATGATCCCACATTGGTAATTTAGGTGAATCATTCTCTCCCGTCCATTTGTTGAAATTAAAATTTTCTCTAACAACATGAGGAGAATTGTTAGTAGTTGTGGTTATCGTAGGGGTATGTTTATTAGTAGTAGCACTGTTGGAACTGGTGTTAGTATCATCATCTTCGTCATCTTCTGCCCCTAAAACACCTTCTGCTTCTTCGTCTTCTTCATCATCTATTTCTTCGCCCTCTAATTCATCCCCCAATTCTTCAGTTTCTTCTTCTAATTCTGCGGCATCTGCTTCTTCTTCATAATCAGCAACATCAGTGGGAGATTTACTGCTATCTTGATTATTAGTATGACTTTTACCTGATTCCATCTTAATATTCAAATTGATTGTATCTTCTTCCTTTAATTGGTTAGTGTTTCCGGCTTGTTTAAGAATTTGTTGCTGTTGCTGTTGCTGTTGCTGTTCAATAAAACCTGAAAATTTTAACAATGGTTGTAATCTTGAATCTCTAATAAAATAATTAAAATAGGTTATATTATTAGCATGGGTGGTGAAAAACCGATCCCCTCTGAATGAGAACTTGAAAATATTATCTTCGGTACTTAAACCAAATTCAGGGAAATTATTGCAAATGTAACCACCTAATAATAAGATTCTAATATAACGCTCACCATCCTCGTGGGAATTGTAAGTGACACCAGATAATGGAGTATCAAATATATTATTTTTAATACCTGTTTCAAATACATTTATATAATCACCTTTAGGGGAAAGTCTATCAAACCATAGAGAGCCCCAACATTTCCAAACTTCCCATAATGTTTCATTATTTCCAAACATATCAAATATTTCTCTTTCACTATTATTACTGGATATAATTTGATATAACAATGATTTATATCTTGATCTTAATTCTGGAACGGACCTAACAATGCATAAGATATCATTCAAATATAAAACTAAAACTTTCCAGGGGAAAATGGCTTGGAATAACTTAACAAACATTGTTCTTGATTCAGGGTAAAGTTTTGTCGAATTCATGACACCAATAAAAAAATATAACCAAACAATTGCATGTGGCGAAGATGTTTGTACAGGACCTGATAAATATTGTTTCAACATTTTCATTGATAATTCAATTACACCTTTATTGATATGATCCAATAGTAAAAACCAATATCTTTCATCTAAATTGGATGCAGAAGAATTTGTTAAAAATTCAGGATCATTTGGATCGATTTTATTTGTTGAAGTTGCAGCATCATTTGAAGCATTTCCTAAATTACCGGAATTACTTCTTGATCTTCTTCTCTTTTCTCTTCTATCCTTTTTATCTTTTCGTTCTTTTAAAGCATCTGGTAGATCAAACAATTTAGCAAAGGGATTAGAACTTACACCAAACCCCATCAGGTGATATATATTTGACAATGCAAAATTAGGACCTTTTTGAAACCAAAAATTGACTTTATCGTTAATTATTGAGATTGTACAATTAGGTCTAATTTGGAAAAAATCGATATTTGAATTATCAACACCAAAATTTGTTGAATAATGAGATACTATATTCATCATTTCTTGATTCATACTATAAGTTGGTAACAGTAAAATTTTATGAATTTTGACAAAATCAATCATAGCCATTTCTATTGCGGTTAACATATTTCTTTGGGAACAAACATTATCGACAATCATTCTTAAATATTGTTGGGTTGGTACAAAAGGATCTCTACAATTGACACCTTTACCAATCAACATCAAAGCTTCCAAATTATCATTTTCAACAGAACACATATGGTAGTAGATTTTACCATGACCGAATTGAGTTTTAATTGCTTCTTGATACCAATAAATTGAGGAAGTTTTCCAATCCATGTATCTGGCAGGGTACAATGCAATGGCCATTCTACTTAAATCACCCAATTTTTCGGTCCACCAACATTCTATACTTAATTCTGGATCTGTTAAACAACTTATTATATTGAAAGAATAAGATACAAAACAGGCACATACTTCATGTTCGACAAAAATTGCAACAACATTTTTCAAAACTTCCAAGAATGCAACAACACCATATACCCACATTCTTTTTAAAATTCTATAATTTGATACTAAAGGTCTACCTGTTTTAGTTGAAGAAGGGGATAATGCATAAAGTAAGAAATCATAATAATTATCCAATAATTGAATAACGTGTTTATAGACTGTCCAAAGTTCATTATTTAATTCAGAACCTGCATTATTTTCCAAAAGTTTTTGATTGACAGCTGCACACCCTTGTTGAGTTTCAACTTCCAATTTAAGAATAACCTTGTAAGTTTCTTGCAAATTTGATATAAGCAATTGTTCTTCTTCTGACATTATTAATTGTTGTTGCTGTTGCTGCTGTTGCTGCTGTTGCTGTTGCTGCTGTTGCTGCTGTTGTTGCTGTTGTTGCTGTACTTCTTGTTGTTGTGGTGATGCTTGATTTTGGCTAATACATGGACATTGATTTTGATTATATTGAGCAGACATTCTAGTGGAAATATTATTTAAAGATTCTGGAGATTGAGAAAGAGATTGTTGTGGTGGCAAATAAGGGGAATTAACAGTTGTGTTAGGATTATAAAATCTATTGATATAACCTTCTTGGTCTACTTGATATTCGGAAGATAGATCAGTTGGATAAACTTTAGTTTGAGATAAATTTTTGTTTTTAGCAGTTAAATCTAAATTTAAAATCGTATTAGGTATTTTCTTTAAATTTGATTGCAATAACTGATAATGTAACTTTGGGGTTAATTGAGAAGTTGGAGTGAAATTTAAATTAGTTGAATTTTGATTATTAGTTGTTAAATTATTAGTTGAAGTGGTGGCAATAGTCGGAGTGTTGCTATATTTATGAAAATTTGGTTTCAAAGTGTTCAATTGAATTTGATAAGGAGTCAAAAAGGGATATTGAGAAGCTATTACTGGATTTGTATGTACTTGTTGTGGGGATGGAGATGGAGAATTTGAGAATTGTTGATGTGAATTATAATAATTCAAATTTGAGGTTTGACTTTGACTTTGAATAAAATTTGTAGTTGAATTTGAATAATTTGCACTTTTTTTAGTAGAAGGAAGGTTGTTAATAGATGAAAAGGAATTGTGCCTTTTATGTTGAACAGGTGGAGAAGTTTTAGCTAAAGCTTGCAATCTATTTCTCTTGTTTGATGTAGTGAAAGGTGTAGCTGGAGAATTGCTACTAGTATTTATTATATTTTGATTTGTAGAACTATTTACGCCTGTATTTATATTTATATTTATATTAGTGTTTTGATTAGTGTTTTGATTAGGATTATTCAAAGTATCGTTTAACGTTGGTTTTGCAGTTGGAGTATTAGTATTGTTGCTATTAATATTATTTAAAGATGGATTTTCTTGTATATTCATTTGATTTTTTCAGCTAAGTTTTAAAAATATACTACACGCTTTGAATGAGTGAGCTTCATATAATGTTGAATACTGATGTATTTATTTGTTGCAAAGAAATCGGACGATTTTCTTAATTGGATTTTTTTCAACTTGGGTGAGGAAAGGAAAGGATCAAAGATGGATATGGGAGAAGAGAAGAAATCTCTGTAGTAATCTAGCAAATCAAATAATATATATGTCTATACGGTATAATATGTATCTCACTGAAGCGACAAAAAGAAATGAATGATTCTATATATGTAATTTCTTCTTATATTTTTAGAGGATAAAAAAAAGGTGACTTCTTTGACCTAAAATTTTGTGTCTTCTTCTCTTGTGGGTATTGCACTCTGTTGGGTCTATCTGATTATTAAGAGGAACTAAGTGATGCCCAGTGTGTGTCCTGTGAGAGTATCCTTTGGAGGTGTTATCTGTTGTCTGTTGTCTGTTGTCTCTGTGTGTGGCAGCAAGGGCGAAGCGCACAGAGCTCGCAGAGCGCACCGAGAAGCAGGAAACAGGCTACATACGACCATAGACCATAGACCGTACACATCTGCAGAGAGAGACAAAAGACAAGAATTCGCACGGGGGACAACGGACGACGGACGGCGGACAGCGGACGGCAAAAGGCGGGCCGCCGGGCGACGGGATATAGATATAGAATTTAAAGCGGGGGACTGGAAACCGAGGCCGGGAACCGAGGCCGGGGGCCGGGCAGCGGATTATACAGGCTAGGGTTTAGGGGCTATATATATTAGTAATCGTTGTTACGACATTATTCTTGATATTCTTATAGTTATTCTTATAGTTTTTCTTATAATTATTCCCCTAATATACACTACACTGCGTTCAAGTGGCTGTTGAGATACTCCGTAAAGAGCGGGATGATTCGAGATGTGTCCACGTTTCGGACACGGTTGAGGTTCACAAAGCTCCGTCTGAGCCTTTGAAGCGTCGCCGTGGAGGTCTGGCTGCTGGGAAGCTCCACAAAGCAGTCCTCTTCACCGTCAACATTCTTGATTCTCAACCTACCGAAGGAATCAATCTGCTGATATCCAACAATATCGCTGATTACCTGGTTCGTAAGTCGGTCCAATAATTGTAAATAGTTGTTCCCCACAGCGGGTTTTAAAACCGTCGCCAAATTCGGTCTCGGACCTTTCCTCAATGCAATAATGTCCCAAATTTCTTCAATTGGTAATTGATCATCATCATATCCAACAGAAATTAATGGTGAATCCCATCGTTTACTACCATCCGGTTCTTCAAATCTTGCAATCATTTGACCCAATAAATCATCCTCCCATTTATCCTCTTCCTCACCTCTTAAACTGTTTAATTCAAAACATTTCTGTGTTGGACAAATCATTTGGATCAAACAATTTGCTGTTAATGCAGATTTAGATTCACAGAATAATTGATATCTGAATCCTTTATTATATGACATTGTATCCAATATCACTATGTTGTTTTTAGAGATGTCTCTTTTAACGGCAGACATTTGTGCAGCCCTAGCGGTCTTCTCCGTTTTAGATTCCCTATACATTTCACGTTTAATACCTAATGAATCATCGGAATGTAAGATGACTTTCATATTATAACCCTCATCATTTGGTTTCAATGTTGAAATCTTCTTTTCAAGTTCTTGCACTAATTTTTGTGCCCATGTCGATTTGCCAGATGATGGAAATCCCGCAAAAATTATCAATGGCATATAGATCGTAGTAAATATTCGTCTGTATTATTTATTTATTTATTTATTTATTGTTTGATCTCTAGATGAACTTAGTACTTTTTTCTTTCCAAGAAGTAATTAGAATACCTAAAATGCTAAAAAAGTGAACCTCGAAAACTGAAAAATGCAAAGAGCTAAAATTCGAAAAAAAAAAAAAGAAAAAAAAGCGGAGACAAGAAAGAACAGACTTTAATTTTCATTTGTCTTTTATTTTCACCAATTAGAAAGATTAAACTCTCGGAGACATATATATATTATTTAGATTATCTATATCCCTTTTTTATACCATAAATATATGTTTCAAAATGTCAGCAAGTATAAAGAAGGAATCGATACCTATAATATCAGAAATCAACAAGGCTTTTCAGCCAAGGAAACAATTCCCCGATTATAGGGTATTACTTGCCAATTTAAAAGGACATCAAACAAAAGCATTTAATAAAATGACACAAATAGCACCACAAATCAATTTAATATTAGAATTAAGAGATGCAAGAGCACCTATATCTTCATCTAACGTCTTGATTGATAAGATTTTCAGAAATAAGGAGAAAATTATCGTCTATACTAAGAAAGATCAAAGTTCATTAAGTAATAAGTTGCTAGACAAGTGGCATTATAATAGAAATGAAAAATGGGTATCTGTTGATTGTAGGAAGCCTCGGGATGTTGCTGTCATTCTAGAAGAATTAAAGAAGAAACATAAATCATTGATTCCACCTCCACCACTTGGTTTAAGATTGATGGTCGTTGGTATGCCAAATGTTGGTAAATCTACATTGGTTAATGGATTAAGGAGGAAGGGGATGTGCTATGATCAACTGAATGCTGAGAAAAAGTTTAAAAAAGTTGCACAAACTGGTAATCAAGCAGGGGTTACTAGAAATACAAGTGAAATTATTAGAATTTCATCCACACCTGAAATCTTATTATATGATACTCCTGGTGTTTTATTACCACAGGTCGATAATATTAAAACTATGTTGAGTCTTTATTTGATAGGTACAGTAAATCGAACAGAGGGTATTGATCCTGTCATAGCTACCGATTATCTTTTATATATGATGAATTTGAGGGATAATAAAGGTAAGGGATATTTGAAGTATTTAAAGCATCCAACAAATGATATCTATGAATTACTAGATGCCGTTGGGAAGAAGACTGGTAATAGAAATAAAAGTAAAGTTGATGGGAAATATAAAACTAACTATGTCGGATGTGCGATCGAATTGATCAATCAATTCCAAAAGGGTAAACTCGGCAAATGGTGCCTTGACGAAGCGGTTGTCAAGGCTCTCGATGCCGAAGCTTTTAGTGAGCAGGTAACTCGGGAGAAGGACCGTGTCGATGACATGAATACAAAGTTCAAAGTAGGTGAAACTATCGAAGACGGTGAAGAGGGTGGAAGGGTTGCCAAAAGCCGGAGACGGCGAAGAGAAGAGAGGCTCGTCAAACAGAGCAATCAGCTCTTTCTGTAGTATATAGTATATATATATATATATATATATATATGCTACATGTAATTTGTAAAGTAAGTGTTTAGCATTAGAAGTGTTTGGAGTGTGGAAGGTGTAGCGTTTAATATTTAATGTGTGTACCCATGCACCCGTGCACCTGTCTCTGTGTCGCCGCCACCACAATTTCTCGTTCTTGTTTCACACTTTGGTTCACACTTCACACTTCACATTTCACAGCACACAGCACACAGGAGCACAGCAGCACAGCAGCACATACAATACAAAACACAAGTGCAGTGTACCTGGCAGATACTCCTCCTTAGACACCCTACACCCTTTCTTTCCATCTGATATCTACCACACCTTGATCTCCCTCACATCTCACAGACACTAATACACAATTATGGACTCCGTCTTGGACTTCTCAAAGGATCTAGACATCTCCGCCCTAGACTCGGTCGTAGAAACTTTCTACCGTGGTAAGGGTGAAGATCAAAAACAGGCACAGATAATATTGACAAAGTTTCAAGATCATCCAGACGCTTGGACACGTGCTGACAAAATTCTGCAATTTGCAAGAGATGCTGAAACTAAATACATAGGTTTATCAATTTTAAACAATTTGATCAAAACAAAATGGAAGGCTTTACCAGAAGATCAAAGATTGGGTATTAGAAATTTTATTGCATCGATGATTATTTCAATGTGTGAAAATGATGATCAATTTCAAAATCAAAGATCTTTAATTAACAAATGTGATTTAACTTTGGTTCAAATAGTCAAACAGGATTGGCCTCAAAATTGGCCAAATTTTATACCTGAAATTGTTCAATCAAGTAAAGCTGGATTTAACGTTTGTGAAAATAATATGATTATTTTAAAATTGTTATCCGAAGAAATCATAGATTTTTCTCATGATCAGATGACTCAAGCAAAGGCAAAAAATTTGAAAACTACAATGGGCAATGAATTCCAACAAATTTTCCAATTATGTTTTGAAGTTTTAGATAAAGCCAATAAAAATTCTTTAATTATTGCCACCCTCAATTGTTTATTAAAATATATTCATTGGATCCCAGTAGGCTATAATTTTGAAACTGAACTATTACCCCTTTTAACAACAAAATTTTTACCTGTTGACTCTTTTAGAAGCATTACAATCAAATGTTTAACAGAAGTTTCTCAATTAATTGCTCCTCAATATGATTCAAAATTCGTTAATATGTTTGGTTTAGCAATGGAAAGTATTCTTAAAATTATTCCTGAAGATTTGGATTTAAAGAAAACTTACAAATATGCTTCCTCTACTGATCAAGAATTCATGCAGGATTTGGCAATGTTTTTAGTTACATTTTTATCAAATCATTTGACTCCTTTGGAAGAAAATACAAATTTGAGATCTCTCTTATTAGCTGCTCATAAATATTTGATCAATTTATCAAGAATTGAAGAAAGAGAATTGTTTAAAATTTGTTTGGATTATTGGAGTAAGATGGTTGCCGGTTTATATTTGGAAATTCAAAATTTGCCGTTACAAAATTCAACCGCCTTGATGCAATTACAATATAATTCAAGAGGTGGTGCTCCAAATCCTGAATTACTGAAAAATAAAAATTTGCGTAAAGATATTTATACAGAAATTTTATCGAGATTAAGAATAGTGATGATTGAAAATATGGTTAGACCAGAGGAAGTTTTAATTGTTGAAAATGATGAAGGTGAAATAGTTAGAGAATTCGTTAAAGAGAGTGATACAATTCAACTATATAAATCTATTAGAGAAGTTTTGGTTTATCTAACCCATTTGGATGTTAATGATACTGAATCAATAATGTCTGCTAAATTAGCCTCCCAAATCGATGGTTCCGAATGGTCTTGGCATAATATCAATACCTTATGTTGGGCCATTGGTTCAATTTCTGGTTCAATGGATGAAGAAAGAGAAAAGAGATTTTTAGTTTTAGTTATTAAAGATTTATTGGCTTTAACAGAAATGAAAAGGGGTAAGGATAATAAAGCAGTTGTCGCTTCAAATATAATGTATATTGTTGGTCAATATCCAAGGTTTTTGAGAGCTCATTGGAAATTTCTTAAAACTGTTATCAATAAGTTATTTGAATTCATGCATGAAACTCATGAAGGTGTTCAAGATATGGCATGTGATACTTTTATAAAAATTACTCAAAAATGTAAAAGACATTTTGTTATTCAACAATCGGGTGAAAACAAACCTTTTATTGAAGAAATCATTGAAAATATCCAAGAAACAACTTCGGATTTACAACCTCAACAAGTTCATACTTTCTACAAAGCCTGTGCTACTATCATTTCTGCTCAAAATTCAAGTCAAATTAGGATTAATTTATTAGCCGATTTAATGAAATTACCAAATATAGCATGGCACACTGTTGTACAACAAGCCGGTGAAGATCCTGAATTGTTATCTAATCCTGAAATTGTCAAAATTATTGCAAATATTATTAAAACAAATGTTTCCGTATGTGCTCCCCTAGGTCCAAACTTTTACCCTCAATTGGGTGTAATTTATCTTAACATGTTGTCATTATATAAGGCAGTTAGTTCGTTGATTTCTTCTGCTGTTGAAAGTGATGGTTTGATTGCAACTAAAACTCCTAAAGTTAGAGGATGGAGAACAATTAAAAAGGAAATTTTAATCTTATTGGAGACTTATATATCGAAAGCTGATAATGGTCATGAAATTGTTAGAGATTTGGTTCCAAATTTATTATCTGCAATTTTAGAGGATTATAAATTGAATGTACCAGATGCAAGAGATGCAGAAGTTTTGAACTGTTTGTCAACTTTGGTTGAAAAAGTCGGTCCGATGATTCCTAATGAAATCGTATTGATATTAGCAAATGTTTTCGAATGTACCCTTAATATGATTAATAAGGATTTTACAGAATATCCAGAACATAGAGTTGAATTTTATAAATTATTAAGAGAAATTGATTTGAAAGGTTTTAATGCCTTATTACAATTTCCTCCAGAATCCTTCCAATCTTTTATTGATGCAATTTTATGGGCTTTTAAACATAATAATAGAGAAGTTGAAAATTCTGGTTTAACTTTATGTTATGAATTGTTATTAAATATTGAAAAATTGGGTCCTCAAAATCAGTTTGCAATCGGTTTTTATAGGCATTATTATTTTCCAATAATAAGTGATGTCTTTTATGTGCTAACAGATTCTGATCATAAAGCAGGTTTTAAGCTTCAAACTAAATTATTATCTAAAATGTTAGAATTAGTTGTAAATGGGAAAATCAACGAAACCATTTATCCACCCGATGCAGCACCTTCTGGTACACCAAATACATTGTTTTTGAAGGAGTATTTAGGTAATATGTTAATGAATGCATTTAATCAATTGCAAAAAGAACAAGTTTCAAACTTTTTACAAGTTTTATTCAGTAGTTTTGATAATGAAACTAAATTTACAGGTATTTTAAGAGATTTCTTAGTTCAAATTAAAGAATATGGTGGTGATCCAACCGATTACTTGTTTGCAGACGATAAACAAGCCGAACTCTTGGAAAAGAATAGATTGGCCAAAGAAGAGGCAAGTAAAGTTGGAGGTTTGTTGAAACCTTCTGAAATGGAAGATTAATAAAACCATTCACATCGTCATTTACATACATCGGTCAATTAAATAAATAAATTCTGTATTTCCTACTTATAAATTCTCAACTTCAATTTTGATATATAAATTACAATCATAATTTCTCCTATAAATACAAATAAGAGTAAGTAATTTTAACGCGCTGGACTTCGATCTCTTTGATCTGTATCCTCCAATCTATGTCGTATATGTCTGGACTCGACTCTTTTCGATTTACACCTGGTAAATGTTTGATTTGAAATTTCGACAAATGCGTAATCTAATTCTAATTGTCGTCCTAAAATTTCAAATTTTTTCTCATTATGTAAATCCATTATTTCCTTTGCATCATCAACATCTCTAAATTCGATTAGTGCATACCCTTTAACATATCCTGTCCGCTTATCCATGTTTAAATGTAAATTAACGACTCGGCAGTATTCCTCAAACGTATCAAAAATATGATCTTCACTGGTTTCAGGATGGAGGTTAGTCATGATTAGTACGTAACCTTCGACGGATTCGGCAACTGCTGCATCTTCGGCAGTATACGGTTTATAAACCCCAGCTATATTTATTGTACTTGCCATTGATTTTGGTTTTTCCTTCAAGTTTGCAGTCAAACAATATGAGTAAACAAATATTTTCAAATCTCTTGGACAAACTTAAGAGAACAGGAGTGAATTATTCTCATATCTTTAACCCATCACCCGTATTTTATGCATGAGGCATTGTAAATTGTAAAAACATAAATCATATAGAACGTAAAACTCAAAATTTATTACGCATCTCGCTTCACGTGAATGGATTTCGAATTTTGACTCACTCACCTCTTGCACCTCTTGCACTGTCCGCCAATCCTCTTCTTACACGTGAGATCTGAAACGTGAAACGTGAAAGGGTGCAAGAAGTTTGATAGTTTGATAGTTTGTTAAATCTGCCTTTTGCTGTGTTCCTAAATAATGGTGACAAGCACAGCGATTTAAACAATGGGTATTTTCTTGGAATCTATTGAATCAAATATTGAATCAAATATTGAAACAGGCTTAGAAACTGTGAGAGAGCTTCTTCTTTGTTTTTCTGCTGGTTGTGCATTCAAAAATACTCAAATTATATCAGATGAAGAATTCGATTCCTCAAGATCAATTCAAGATGAAATAAAGGAAAGCAAATACAAAAAATTTGTTTATAGGATGGATGTGATGGATACGGCGGCTACTGTTGTTATGAAAAAAACAACATTTATTCAAATTTTCTTAGAATCTTACCAATTCATTTATAAAAAAAATGAAGGAAATAAAATTCAAATTACGTCAGAAAATAATGATGATATAAGAATTGCAACTTTAGGATTGTTATTTACCACACCTAATGATACTACAGCAGTAAGATTGAATAGAAATGTTTTAAACTTCTTAGGAAATTCAAGAGATACCGTTTCAAAAATGTATGGCTATATTTCGTGTTTTCTTTCTTGTAATTATGATAAAACCAACAAATCATCAGTTTTATGGACTTATTTCAAAAGATTGCATGTCATGTTATTTGAAGATATAAAAGTGAATGGTGGATCCGATCCTGAAGAGTATTCCAACCCAAAACGATACTCAATGCATACATTTCTTAACAATTTGAATAAATTTACGATACTTTACTTTGCATTTGAAATTGGTTACATGGCACTAAGACAACATCCAAGAAATTATTATGCTGCAGATGCATTGCGGTTTTTTTTATGTGCATTGTTTAATGAAGGTCTTGGTTATACTGATTATAACATGATGCAAATATGTGAGCGTTTGATGTCCTTTACTTTAAATGACCCTGAAGATCTAAGCCTTTGGTTGCTTTTACTTAAAGTCGGAATGGTAATAGCGGAATTTCCTGGAATTGAGTACCATAGCACCGAATGGAACGCATTTACTTCTACCAATAAGTTTAGAAGAGGGATTAGTCCTTCCATTAAAAAGAAGGTCGGTCGTGAAATATTAGATAATATATTTTTTGAAACTAGTCAAATGGCTAAATTTGGGGGCTTTGTTGGTGCCATGTATGTAATGTATATGTTTGATCAAGGTGGTGTCAAAGTTAGCGGTTATGGATACATGATTGAAAAGTCTGTAAAAGCTTATGAAAAAACCAATAATGTCATAGTTAGTATTAAAAGATGTGCTTTAATCAACAGGGACTCTGGTGAAATCATCAATATTGGAAGAACTGCACAAGCAAATATGGAGTTAGCAAAAAACCTAATTTTTAAAAGACTTTTAAAATGTCCTTATAGACTAAATTTGGATCCTATGGACTGGACTACTGATGGTTATGCGGATTTAAATGAGGAGGAATGGTTAAACAGGTAATCAATTTATATGAGTTTGTTACCCTTTTTTAACGTTAATTGACAGGATACTGCCCAATAGCCATGAAAAATGAAAATAAGATTTTTCTTGGGTTCTTTATAAAACGTTGGCATGTTATCTGTATGCTCGCCAAGTTCAACATTGAAGGGGGGGAGAGAAACTGGAAACGGCTTTATCTATGGGTAAAGTTGTTTCTTTAACCTGATACGAAGCTTGATTTCTCTATAAAATAAAGTCATAGCTTATATTAGAAAAATTTTGCATTTACTTAATAGGCTATAATTGATGTCTGAACAGTACATTCCTCTTGGTCTGACCAGAGAGGAGTACATTGATTATCTCAAACCGACATGTATTAGGGAATTTGTTTATAGTTTAGTAAAAACCGACTGCTTTAAAAAAATAGAAATTTGGTCAGATCAACGGTTTTATGGTTCTGATATTATAAAAAAACGTATAGGAACAAATCGGTATATTTGCACAGTTACTGTAAAACACCCATCTCAATTTCATCACGGTAAAATAATTTTAAGTGAAAAGGCATTGGCAAAACTGAAATTTGAGGCAAATACTTACGTTTATTCGGTTTTTAAAGGTGATCCGCCGACAAAAGAAATCTCTTTTTTGAAGTTTATTAGAATGATTTCCTTTGGATTATTATTCACCGATCCCGACAATCTTACTGCCAAAAGAATTAATTTTGAAACCTTAATGAATGATGATTATGACAAAAATGCCATCTTAGAGACATACATAAGTATAGGAAATTTTCTTACTTCCAATAATGAAGAAACAAATTCCTCCCAATTACTATGGCAATATTACAAAGAATTACATGTTGCATCATATGAAAAGTTGTTGAAGTGTGAATCCAGTGATATTGTAAATAGTGACCCATATATTACTATTGATAAGTTGAAAAAGGAGGGCAATTGCCATATATTATTTTGGATTTCATTTTTGACATGTTATGCCTCAATTAATTTTTATCCGGATATCTATCATTCTTATAATACACTAAGATTCCTTTTGGCAACCTCGACACCAACTATAGGTGTTGGAACAACAATTGTTGCCTTAACAAAACTGATAGCATGGTTAGATTACCAACCTGAAAACTATAGTCTCTGGTTAGTAGTTATTGATGCGCTTCATGACTTTCTATATGGTTCGGGTGGGCACTACAGAAAAGAATGGAATTATAATAGAACAACCACTAAGTACAAAATAACTGAGGATATTTGTGTACCGTTCGACTATTATTATGAAATTTTGAATCCTTTGTTGGAAAGTTTTTTTTCTAAAACGCAAGAAATGGGATTTATATATGGTTATTATGGTGCAATATATGCTATATACCGTTTTCAAACTGATTTTGGCAAAACATGCAATTTTTTTAAGAATGCAAGTATTATCATCACAAAATTTGAAGAGAAAATGGAATGCAGAATTGATTGTCAGGGAAAAAAAATGGTCAGGTATGATAATGATGATTTTGAAATAGTTTTAACCCATAATGATATTTTATATGAAGAATTTCTCAAATGTATGCGATTGAAAAATATCATGATTCTAGCTTCCATAAGGGGTAATCAAATTTTATCTAATAACACTGAGGAACCAGTATAGCTTAGAATTTTACATTTAGAGACTCTTTCACAAACATATAATTTTACACCAATATATATGTAGGAAATAATTTTCGATCAAGAAATTCAAGGTAATGTAGATGAAGCCTTCTTTCTATCTTTTATCTTTTATCTCCTATATCTCAACATCTTAAAAGGTTATAGGTTAGAACTTTCGCGTATCTTTCTTGAAGGGGAAACAGTTCCGGGCTCCGGGTTTCGGGGCTGTGGTGCAAAAGTTATGTAGTTGAATTCACACATGTATATTATAAATAAAAAAGTTGTAAGTTCATCACTTCAATTATAATAGCTGTGAATAAAAATAGAATTGTTAATCAATGTTTATTCCTAACTAATGCAGTTACTTGGAACAAAAACCTGCTCTGCATTCTTCTATTGAACATTGGACTTTTGTCTAAAAGTTGTCTAACTCACCATACTCCAATTGATAACTTTTGAATCATATTAAGTGGTAAATTGCTAATAATATAATTAACATATTGTTTTTGATCTTTGTCACTTTATGTGAATTTTCTTTAAGAATTATTATCTGTCCACAGATAAAACGACTTGTTTCCTCTTTTTTTAATTGGTACAATCCTAATTAATTTCAGATAAGGTTGATTGTAACATAAACATGCTGGGCGAAAGAACATCATTGTATCGTATTTTGTTAGCTGCACAATATTTGTTCCTTTTACAGATTTTTTATATATAAGTAGAACAAAGTAAGAGAATTTTATTATTAAAACTATTATGAAAAAGAGTCATATCAATTTTTTAAGTATATTTATCAGGATGCCAACATTGTTACAGTAATTTTCCAAGGATTATCTATTCCCAGAAAGTTAAAATTTTCCCACTAACAGTGTCATGGGCATAAATATTCAAAATATACTGACTTTTATACTTTAGAACCGGATTGTAATCTGTCAACTGTCAAAGGTGTTCGAAGTTAATTTCGTATTTGTCCTGATTTTAAATTAGTTAATAATAGTTATCATAAAAGAATAAGATGTTTATATATAATGTACGGTAAAAAAAAAAGCGGTTATATATATCAAAGTAGGTCAAATCAAAAAAAATTGTAATAAAATTAGTGGGGAAAAAAAGATAGGGTAAAGTATATGAGAAAAGAAAAACACTTATTGATAATAGTAAATTAGATTTGAATCAAAATTTAGCTCATAAAGAATTTTTGTACACCATATTTGTTCGTAAGTAAAGTGAGAGGTGAGATGGTCAACTAGTAATGTAACTCTTTTACCTTTTCAAAGGCAGGGATTTCAAATTTTTCATTAAATTGTTGACCGGGTAAAATTGGAGCAATCTCAAAAATATGTTCTTTCATTTTAACAATATCGTGTTTTACCACATCATTACTTAAGGCATGATCTTTATAAATGATAAATTCTAAATGCTCATTACCAAATTGTGTGGTCTCTTCTATTGTCAATTGCCTGAACAGTTTTGATTGGAATTCGACACCATCTTCGGTTCTCTTTTTGGCGGCTTCTCTTTGACTTTCTTCAACCTTGAACTTTTCATCAGTTGCAATGGTATGGTTTCTTTGTGCTAAAGCATCAGTAACTTTCAGCCATAACTTTCTACTTTCAAATTCACCTTGCTCGGATATATCCCTTACTTTTGGTTTCAGTGGTTTTGCTTTGAAACAATCAAAGAAGATGCTTGTTTTCTTTTTCTTTAAATCTTTGATTTCCATCACTTCATTCCATTTACCTGTAATTTCATAAAGCTTAACATTATTTTCATGGACAATACCATCTATAGCATTATAAGTACCAGAAATGAAACCTTTGGTTTTAAATTCTATATCTGCAACCAAATCAGAAGACGAACTGTTAATATTCAAATGATCGCCCAGTTCAAATTTCAAACCACCAAATAAGATGCCTCTAGCATACATATTTGGTTGCGTCAAAGTATAAATTTCAGGAGATCCAGTCTTTTCATCTACAATATTGAAAAATGTTAATTTTGTCAAACCTTCCATCATTGCAGCGGTGGAATTCCCTAAGAATCTGGATTTTGGCTCAACCAAACCGTCAATTCTAATACCATGTTCAGGTATAATATAAAAATATGAAGACTTTGGTGGGTGGTGTGAGGTTTGTTCTGCTACGTAATATGCTTGTGTGCCATCTGGTAAATCCCAATAACATGTGAAGTATTCACCTAATATTGGATTAAGTGGTTTCTTAACAGCCTTTGGAGCAATATGCCAACATGACATGTACCATTTCACTACAAGCAAAAACCTCTGTACCTTGTCCTTTTCATTGACAGCTTCAATTAAAATATCAGGTTGTTGTAATTGGTTAGTAATTCTCTCTAACATCGATTTCCTTTCTAGAATAAAAGTTGGTAATGTAATTCTTGATAAATCACAACCTGGTCTTAATTGGGATATGATACCCATCAAAATCGATTGACCTTGATCATCAACTTCATCGATATCCTCAACATTAACATTACTTGAATTTGAAAGCTCTGTCAATGATGAATTGTGGCTTGTAGGTGCTTTGTCACCTTTTCCTGTAAAATTAAAGGATTAAAAAAAATATTGCAAACAGACAAAACATGTTAGTAAAATTGTTTTCAGTTCATATGAAAATACAGGCCTTGTGGAGCTATATTGAAACTTCCGATTATGTGAAACAGTAACTGAACCTGTGAATAAAGTCATCAAAGCCTGAAACGATGTCCCATTTCCACTTACCTAGCAGTTTAGACTTAAAAGAATGCATAATCCTTTGTTATTCTTCTGTATGTATATTATTCTTTGTGAACTTCAGACTCGGGGACCAAATTTCAAATTTCCTAGTCCTTTAGAGTAATGACGCATCACCCAAAAGTTATTAGTCCCGAATATCCTGTGTGTTCACTGTATCCTCTGTAAAGACACATTCAGGAAAAAGCAGAGGGTAGAAAAGACACGACTCGGCGGCCTGATCGACGCGTCGTTGATTCTTGCTTGGTCAAATTTTTTTTGTATAAATATTATTCTTATCATTAAACTACTTTACTTAGTTAAGCGTTAAGGGTTACGGCTTCATATTTACATCTTATCTTTTAGTGACATATATAAATATATATCTAAAATTAGCTACCGGGTGGAATATGTCTTATATATTTATTTAATACGCCGTAGTTATGTGTATGAATGCTAACTGGACATGGACATGGAAACAGCAGTGCCAACTTGAGAAGAGGGAGAGGCAGGAGAAGTAGAATTATTATTTGCTTCAATGTTTCCTTTGGTATTTATCTGTTGCTGTGAATGTAGTTGTGTCTGTCCTTGTAACTGGTCACTGATTATTCCTGCAGAACTGGTTGGAGTAGAAGTTAAACTTTCACTTCCACTTTCAACCATTTTTATCTTTTTGTTTATACCATCATTCTTATCGGTTTTCCTTTTCTTGGCCTTGATGGGACGAGTTTCATCTTCACCGTATACATCATTAGGTAAATCCCAAAGTTTGACATATTTAATACTCAACGAAAAAATCTCCTTTTTGTAGAATATCCAATTTTTACAAATTTGATCAAATTCTGTACATGGTACTTGAATGTTCATCTTCTTTTCCTTTCCCTTAAGATCTAACTCCAAACCAATATAAAGTTTCATTAAATGGACAATGAATTTCCCTTCACTTTTAACATTTTTCTCTAATTCTGCTGCGTCTGTATCCTCATCAATCTTAACTTCCTTTAAGTGGTCCTTTGCAAATTTTTCACCTTCTAATGTACCATACAATTGAGTTATCACCTGAACTTGCTCTTCATTATCACAAATGTAAGAAATCATAAATGGTTTCACATATGGATGGGCTAAAACAATACCTGTTATATTTTCAATTTTCAAAACCAACAATCTTAATTTAGATTCAACCATACCACACCATTTAATATGGTCTTCATATTTATCCCTTGTTGAAGCAATAATTGTTAAATAATACTTATAACGATAAAAATAGTTGTGCTTGACAAACAAATCTTTCCAGGCTTTTTTACCCAGTTGAATGTCATCCATAACATCAGAAGCTCTTTTCATTTCTTGCATTATAATTTTTTGAGTTGATGCAGATATATTGTGAGTTGCACACATAGATGGATATGCCGGAGTAATTACTGGCATTCTATGACCCTTATCCTGACCATATAATTTTGGATTCCAAATTCGTACAGGCAATGGACCATCCTCTATTGGTTTTAATAAAACTGGTTGAGGCCATTTCCATTGAAGATAAATATGGAAAAATTTGGAAACAATTACTGCACCAACTGCATTTGGATAAAGTTGGCAAATTCTAGCAACCAACATTGCCCATGCAACACCACCTGGAAATCCAAACATGTTTGCATAAATAGCTCTTCTTTGGGCCCATAATTTGATTGTTCTTAATGCATGTCTGAAGACAGTTTTTTGAGGTACTAACTGTAAGATTTGATCAGTAACTCTGGTACCATTCAAAGCTCTTAAATCTTTTTCGTCAATATTTCTCAATAAATTATTATCTTCTAAAGTTAAATCTAGTGGAATTTGTGGTATATCTAACCTACCACAAATTAAATCTATATCCACACCATCAAATATTGTCTTAATAATTGGGACAAAAGCATCCGGAACTGGTTGAATTTTTTGAACTTCTGGTCTTTTCATCAATAAATCGTAAAATACAGTAAAGAAATCTTCCCTTGTAACATGTTTGGGGACAACGACCAAAGTATCAATATCTGAACCTGGACCATAAACTCCTAATCTATAGGAACCAAATGTAAATATTTTACCACCTGCATCCTTTGCCATACCTTCACTCATATTTTTAGATCTTGAAACAGTATAAACAAAAGTTTGAGTTAATTGTTGTAAAATTGCCAAAACTTTTCTTCTTTTTTCAGTCTCAGCGTCGGATTCGAAAGAATTTTGATTTCTTAATTCATCAATCATCATATCGTTTAACGTGACTTCAGAACTGGTTGGTCCTTCCGTTGAAATTGGTGGTGTGACACCATATTGTTTAACTGCTAATGAACTCATGTTGTCACTATAATACTATAATTATTGACTGTTAATTAATTATTGGAGGTAAAAGTAAATAAAAGTGCTGGTATAATGAAGAAATATACACAAAACAAAATTATTATAATATTATACAATGGGAATAATCTAAAGATAAATATATTGTTGAATCTTTGAATAAATAAATAAAAAATAATTGGAGAGTTTGGAAACAAAAGGTGATCAAAATTTTTGAATTGGTTAGGTCTTCCTGTTGTGTCTAAGCTCGACTGGTCAATTCAGTTCCTCTTGCTATCGGCTACTTACTGAAAGCCAAACTTAAATTCTGGGAATGACAGCGTTCCGCCTGCATCAACCCGGCAACTACCCCCTATCCTTCGTCTCTTAGGCAAATCCAACGCCAAAGCAGACCCGTCCGAGACCCGCTCCTGGCGAATGGCTAACCTCGCTAAGCTGGCTACAAGCTACACACATTATATTACTCACTACGCGCTGAACCCTATATGTCAGTTCTGGGAGAGCCTCAGTGAGAATACGCAAGATCGAACTTTCTGGTATGAGGCGTCTATCGACGCTCTGACAAAGAACCTAAGCCACGCGAAGAGCTACGATCGTGGACGATGAGATTCTCCACTCAGAGAAGTCCTGTTGAAGTATAGTGAAGAAAGGGCTTTAAATCTTTGTGAAAGAGTAATTTATATAGAAAGTGACTTTTATACTCAAGCAAATCGTTCTCGCGATCGTACCTTTTGATCCTGGACATTAGGTTCACACTATACGTTTTACTCAAGTAAGCAATATTGTGTGGGCGTAGTGCACGGATGTTGGGAAATTTTAAATTGCCGTTTTGAGATTGTTGCTGGGGCGTTATTTATGTTGGTTGTTGGCACGCTAGCAAACCACAGGCCGCAGTATATACAGTGCTATTAACGAAGTTGTGTCTTAAGATTGAACTAGGAGTGGTTCAAGGCTCTAGATGGATTAAGTGTATTTCAGTTTCTTTTGGCTTACCTTAGTTATAAAAATAAATTTTTTTTAACTCAATTTTTTTTTGTTATCTCTAAGACATAATTGCTCACAATTGTTTTAAATAAAAGTTAAAAGAAAAAAGTCATTTAAACCAAAGTATTTTAAAAAAAATTTAAATCACGTGTTTTAAGTTATTTCAACCACTAAAACAGGACAGTATCTTTTTTGTTTAACGGATCGTTCCTGGATGAATTACCTGTGCCGTAATGTAATTGCAGAGTTTTGCCAGCAAAAGGAGCTTGCTAGAATAAACTATAAAAATACTTGAAGAGATCAATAAATACGGAAGAAAGATCACTCAGGAGGGTGAGAAAAATGGTCCGTTTAAATGAATGGAAAAATTGAATGAAAATTGAATGAGGATTTTTTAGCTCGTAAATAATTGTGAATTTATTGAAATTTGTAATAAAACCGAAGTCTACATTATTCATATAAATAAGTTTGCACTTTTTGGAGGGATTTGACTTTGGTGTAGAAATTAAGGTCAAAAAGAATTAAGCTTTCAAGTAAAGATTTTGAAAATATTGATAGTAACTGGAAAGTCGGCAAACAAACCGATCTGCAACACTTTTGAAAGATATCGATAACAAGAATAATGGAAATTATATTGTTCAGACCTTGACTCAATACACGATAACGAAACTTACTATGATGGTAATAATATTATAACAACAATGAAGTAAATGATGATAGCTATTGTGTGTTTCTCATACAGATGTAACCTTGTGAAATAAATGAGCTACAGTACAATAACTATAAAAAGAAAAAAAAGAATAAGTTGTTAAAATTGATATTTCAATGTAAACATGGAGGGGGTCGACGAAGAATGCACAGCGTATTCACCAATTTGTTGCGCTCTTGATCAGGTGAAACCATGTCAAATCTTTCAACTTAGAAATAAACCAAAACTAAAACTTAACACATTACTTTCTTTTCGCAAATGGTCCCTTGGCCCAGTTGGTTAAGGCGTGGTGCTAATAACGCCAAGATCAGCAGTTCGATCCTGCTAGGGACCATATATATTATGGGCGTGTGGCGTAGTTGGTAGCGCGTTCGCCTTGCAAGCGAAAGGTCATCGGTTCGACTCCGGTCTCGTCCAAATATTTTTTAATTATTTTATTTTTTGCAGAAACCTGGAGTATTTAACAATTTCTGAATTTCAAAATTAATCGAATGAAATGGTATTGGCTAAAAAAATACTACAGGTATATTTTGATCTGTTCTGCTCAATTCAGTATCAGTAGCTACGGTTACCTTCAAGAACCTACTATCTAATAGTTTTTTGGATTCTCCATATACTTTCAAAGGGTCAACTGAAGACAAATTTAAATTTTCAACTTTAATATTCCTAGCAATATGTTCAAAATTTAAGCCATAAAGTTTTAACGTTTTCAAATTTTGCAGTTTAAGTTGATGTAAGAATTTCTTGTTCTTCAAAGTTTCAGAGATGTATAATGTTAAAATAGCACCATCCGAAGTACCAATTTTACACACCGAAATTAATGAATTCTTATCGTTAATATCTTTACTATAAGACTCGGAAAAGCAAGAAATTGTTCCAATCGACCCATAAGTTGTATTAAAACATGAAAACAAGTTAGATGTTGGGGTTTCTGAATTGGTATAATCCATATTCAATAAAAAAATATTACCTAATATGTCACCAACGACAATGATATCTTCAGAAAAAACCTCTAATGCAGAAATCATATCCCATTCAAAAATTACATGTAATTTTTTAACTTTATCATTTGAAAGTTCACCAAGGTAAATGCCAAAGTAAGGATCAACAAGCAATTTGAAACCACATTTCAAGTTTTTAACTATTGACACGGTGTTGATTTCCAGTCCCAAATTATTAGATTTCAATTTGAATTTTAATTGTGCACTGTTTGATCCAGCATCTTTATATAACTGTAATTCAATAGTATGACTTGAACCATTACCCCACAAATAAAGCATATTACCCTTTTTCTCCATGGTATCAATTTTTTCCTTTATAACAGCCATAGATTTTAATTCGAGATCATTAGTTTCTTTCTTGATACAAAACAATAAAACCTCGGTTCTTTTTCTATAAACATACTCTGTTTGGTTATCGTAATCATCTTCATTGGAACTAGAAGTTATTACTACAAATGTACTTTCTCGTTCTTTTATTACTTGATCAACATTTTCTTCATAAAACTGATGGTCAGTCAAATCGTCCAATGATTGGGAAGGGAAACAATAAAATGAAATCATGTCAGTAACTGTAATATGCTCCTCAAAATCATAAGATGCTACGTAATCACCATTTCTTAGATAAACATCAAGTCTTTGTACAGTTTGGGAACAAGAATTGGGTGTGACATTGTACGAGATTGCAGAATTTAAGGTTACATAGTATGATTCAAATGTTAAAAAGTTTTCAACGGTTTCATTTTTCAATTTAATCACAAATTCAGGAGTCTTGAAGTAACCTCTTTGCAAATTACCAGCTGAGTAAGCCAAATACTTATTGTTTGTAGTTAAATGAGTGATGGGTAAATCTAATTTTGACGGTTTGACAATATGTGGATTTTTAATTGTTCTAAATTTAAAGGTTGAAATTTCAGAATCTTTATTAACAGTAACAAATGTTTCTGACTTCAAATCATAGAATATTTGATCGGGTTGCAAGCCATTTCCATCAGGAATACCTGATAATTCCTTAATTTTCCAATCTCTAAAAATGAGTGTATTGTGCAAATTCTGTTCATCAATGTTAAGTCTTTTTTTATCAACAGTCAAAGAATCATAGGTAATAAAGTCATAATCTAATTCAATTGTATAATATTCAGAAGTTGCAGTTGCCAATACAAATTTTCTGGCATTTACTTTCGTATACGATGTGATAAATTTGTTATAACCATTATTAACAAAAATATTTTGTCTTATGTAAGATTCACGGGAGTTAAAAACAATTGTTTTTTCATCATATATTTTTTCCAATTCGTCAAAATGAATTCCATAGTGTGGATAATAAAAAATCACATGATATGAATCATATATTACATAAAAGAATTTCCCCATTGGAATAATAAGATTTGGACAATTAATTAAAGAGAAAAACGACTTATGGTATTCAAATTCATAATCACCTACCAACTTATAAAACCCTAAGGAAAAATTTAAGGATCTATCTCTTGAAACTACTGCTAACCACCAATATTCATCATCATATGTTAGCTCAATATTCAAAAGTTTACTCTGGGTACTAACGGATTCAGTTTGAGGTTTTTCAAAAACCCTATTCTGATCAACTATCACCAATGTAGGATTTTTAATTACTTCTCTTGGAGGTCTATTGATGGTTGCCAAAAAAAATAATTCCCTTTTTGTTGGCTTTAATTCAAGGATAGTGATATAACCTGCAATCGAATATATGACAATAAATCTACCAGTTTCATCGACTTTCATAAAAGATTTTTCTGAAGTGATAATTTTCTTCTGAGAGTCAACATCAATTTTTTGTTTCCCCTTCATTGAAGGTGCAAGTAAATCTATGTGTTTTATTACAATTAAATCAAGAGAATAATCCAATGATTTACTCTTTGAGAGAGCCAACGCAAAGAATTCGTTTGTATCTGTCAAAATAATTATCCAATGAATATCCAAACCTGCTGGTTTGACAGTATTAAAGGCCACAATCCTATTAGAAGTTTGGAAAGAGACAATTCGTTCCAACTTTGCAGTGTTCCAGTTTCCAATAAGCGAAGAAACAACTATATTATGTGGATAAAATAAGGTCAACAAAGGAACATCTGTTTCCAACAAAGGAACATAAGCCGATCCAATACATGGGCCATAATGTTCAAAGAGAACAATGTTTTCCTCACTATCACTCACCTGTGGTCTATCTGATACTAAATGCTCTTTATCAAGCTCCAAGAGCACTGCTGCCATGCTGGTACTTCAAAAATAACAACTAATTGAATTTTTTTTTTTTGAACCTTGTCACCTGTCATATCAAAGATCAGACATCAGATCGCCGATTCATGATAAACATTTACCATTTTTTACGACTTCCCAATGCGGTCAATCCAGGATACCCCTCCAAAGGGGTGCACGGGTGAGAGTTCATCAAAAAATTCTTCCCCGCTCGCTCGCGGTGCGTTGTGGTGCCTTGTGCTGGATGGGTGAGTAGGTAAGCTCTCAGGTCAAGTGTTAGCCAACAGCAGGAACGGTTAGGGGCCGTTACTAATGGATGTAGGGTCACCGAAGATTCAGATTCATCACACACCAGGACGACCATGTTGGCAAGATCCATTCTCAAGAACACCACCAAGTCTACTTTTGGCGCACTCAACCTGAATGCAGCCAGAGCTTTCCACAGCTCTATGTCTGCAAAGGTTGACATCAACGCTGAAGTCAAATGTCGTGAATTACTCGACAAATTACCAACTTTAGAATACTTATTCCAGAACGAAGATGGATCCAAGAGAACTCCCTCTGATGCGGAATTGAAGACCATTGCATACTTAAATACCTATTCAAAGGACAGAAAATTAAGTTTTTTTGAACAATTATTCACCTTCCCAAAGAAATACGAAGATCTATATTTAAAAAATGACTCTGATTTGTACAAGTTAAAGGCATCATCAGGTTTAATTATTGACAAGATTCCTTTTGAAGATACCGCCACTGGTGAAATCAAGTGGAAAGTTGTTAGAGATGGTGAAGAAAAAGAAGGATGGGAAACCTTGGCTCATATCTTATTCGTTCCAGCCTTTGTCTTTTTAACCGTTACAATCTTTTTCAGAGATGATATGGATGTTACTGAGTGGGCCAAGAGAGAATTATTATACAGAGTCAAGGCCAAGGCTCAAGAAGAAAATGATACCGAAGTTTTAGATACCTTCAAGAAATTCGGTGACGATCCAACAAGTTATAAATTCGATTTAGCAGGTTTTGATAAGAATGATGATGTTATTGTGGAAAGAATTTTATCTGGTGAATATGATAAATTAGCTAAATTAAAGGTAAAACAATCTAAAGTCGACGCTTAGATTACATCTTAGATTGTGAAATTTTCTGATTTTATTATTCTTTCTATTCCCTTTCTCCATTATTACTATTGTCCATTTCTATTCTATTTATTCTTTATTATTATTTATATATATATAATTATTATTTGTAATCAAATTAAAATTACATTAACACTACAATCCGGAACCTCTAAAACCCTTCGTAAACTCAATACTGCATCAAACTATCCCTATTTAAGCTCTAAGCTCTAAGCTCTAAAACAAGCTCGCGCAGATTCCTTTTCTGCTTCAATTTGCTCCAGTGTACACAGGAGTCACTTCTTTCCTCTGCTACGGGCTATATCTCCCTTCGCCACATCCCAGCAGCACCATTCTACAAATCTACCAAGGAAATATTAGATTTCACCTTCAATACAATTAATATAAACATATATAGGTATAGATAATTGCAACAAATCATTATTTTCAACTAACGATAGATCAAATTATTTTTGCCCTTTGTCAAATATCTAACTACTTTTAACTCAATTAACAATGTCAACCACATCTCCAAAATTAAAGGCAGAACCATTTCCTGTTCCACCTTCAAGCCCAGAAAGATTGACATTATCTCCAACAACTTCTCATGTTCAAGATAAAGGCCATAGACGCAGAAGATCTTCTTCATTAATTTCCAAAGTTGAGCCTGAAACCTTTGAAACTAAACAAGATCAAGATATTCAAGATAATATGAATGCCAATTGGGTTCATTTTAAAGGTGCATGGATAATTCATATTGTTATCATAATGTTACTTAAAGCTTTATATGATTTGGTACCAATCTTTAGCAATGAAGTAAGTTGGACACTTACTAACGTTACTTACGTTATCGGTTCTTACATAATGTTTCATCAAGTTAAGGGTACGCCATTTGATTTTAATAATGGTGCCTTTGATAATCTAAATATGTGGGAACAAATCGATAATGGTGCTCAATTTACTCCAGTCAAAAAATTCTTGTTAGGTGTTCCAATTTGTTTATTCTTGATATCAACTCATTATTCAAACTATGATCTAACTTTGTTTGTTATAAATTTGATTGCTTGTTTGATTGTGGTAATTCCAAAATTGCCATCAAGTCATAGATTAAGAATCAATATTCCTTATATCACCGATCAACAAATTGTCCAAGGAATATAGATATTTCAACATTCTATTATATTTCTATTTTCATACTTTTATATACACATACTCCAATATTACAATTGAATTGGGGCGTAATAGTTATTATCACATTATTATAGTACTAATCAGCATACGCCCATTTGTTTTACCAAATTTTCAATGGTTTTAAGCTCATGGTTAATCAGTTTAATTGTGCCTAAAATACAATCTAGTTTAGCTATTACCTTTCATCAGACCTGCCAGGTCACTCTTTTATGTAATTTTTCTCTTAATTTTTAATCATTTTTTATACTTCTGTCTTTTGTTTTGAATAAGGAAGAGTTAAAGAAAGCCAATCTTTTCGATGAAATCTATCATTTCATCTTATTTTACATAATCCTACTTTATATATACGATAAATCTACTATACACAATATTATCTTTTAACTGTAATATACATCAAATGCTATTCACGTTCTTGCCGCTGTTTCTTTTTTTCCACAGTAAAAACGTTTTTAAACTTGCAACACGAACCTCCATATCTGAAAATTTACAATTAAACAATTCCTCCAAAATTTCGGGTTCAAACATTTCATCATCCCCACTAACCTTCCATTCATTTAAATATTGTTGAAATAGTTGCCATTCTTTAACAGTCCAGTTACTTCCATATGGTAAACTGTCAATGGTATCAATCAATCTGTGTAGGTTTTTTTGATGTGAGATTTTGAATTTACTCACATTTTTGTTATCTTTAACTTTAGTTGAATGTTTCGCAAATGTGTTTTTTGTTACTTTCCCTTTCTCTACTTTTGACGTCGATTTAACAGATGATCTGGACAGAGGTTCTACTTGGGTAGTGGGTTTGGATACCAAAGAATCCATAATAGGAAGCTTAATTGCAGATGATTCCTTGTTTTTCAATGCTTGCCTTTTAGTTTCGATGAATTCTTTAATTTTTTCTATAGTTACATTAGCCTCCGACTTTCCGGATTTTATACTGTCATCAATAACTTCTTCAGAAACTGAAATTTTTCGAATATCTTCTTTCTGAATTCTCATTGTAATGTCACTTTTTTCACTATAAGACCCTGCCACACTTTCAAAACTAGTTACCTTTTTCGAATCATCTTGGTTGTTGTTGTCTTCTTTAATATCATCATCCTCTTCCTTTAAGGGTCGGATAAAAGATGGAATCGGTGATAGTCTCTTAGATCTTTCAAAGGATAAATCGGCAATAACAACATCATTATCAGGTAGAGCAATACCCGGAAAATCAAAGTTGAAATCGTTCAAAGCTAAGTTGTTATCGTCATGTTTGTGTGTTTTTGGTGCCAAAGATCTGCCTAATTTCGGTAATTTGTTCGCCCTTTTCGTTCTTTTTTTTGGAGAAGAAGTGGCTATTCCCAATTCTTGTAGATCCATATTGTCCATGGTTTGAATCTCAGCTACACCATTCTTGACCTACGGGAAAGAAATCCGATCCCTCTATCTACTCTACTCCATAATTCCCGTTTTAGCTAACTTCTTCTTCCCTACAGCGACAACAAAACCGAGGCCGGGTAACGCCTATTCCGAAAAGAAAAACTGCCTACTGCGAACTCTCCTTTTTTAAAAATTTTTTTTTTTCTACTTCTCTTTTATTTTTTTTCCATGGTATCAATATATTCTTTTGTTCATTGATTTTAATGCATATATTGCATCAAAGTTCAACTATAAATACTACTTTTTAAATTCCTATCACAACAATGGCTACAGGAAAGACCGAAAAAGCACGTCGTCAAAGACAGGGGGATCTTAGAGATGGTAACCTCCGTGTTAAAGGTGAAAATTTTTACAGAGATGCCAAGAAGGTTAAACATTTGAACATGTATAAGACTGGGGGTGCAGTTCGTAATGCAAAAGGTGAAATTATAAAAGCTGCATATTTGCAGGATACAAAAGCACCAACTGCTAGAGTTGATCCAAACAGAAGGTGGTTTGGTAACACCAGAGTTATTGCTCAAGATGCGTTATCTCATTTTAGAGATGCAATGGCTGAAAAGCAACATGATACATATTCGGTTTTATTGAAAAGGAACAAATTACCAATGTCACTTTTGGATGAAAAGGATACAACAGAATCCCCAAATGCTAAAATTCTTGAAACCGAATCATATTCCAAAACTTTTGGTCCTAAACAACAAAGAAAGAAGACCAATGTTGCAGTTTCTTCATTAAAGGAATTAGCTGAATTGACCAATAAAGACAACGAAGATTACGAAGAAAAGCAGATTTTAAAGCCAACCTTAGGTTTAATGGGTGGTATCGATACGGATGAATTTACAGCAGAAGCAAAAGAATATATTTTCTCAAAGGGTCAATCAAAAAGAATTTGGAATGAATTGTATAAAGTAATTGATTCATCTGACGTTGTTATCCATGTTTTAGATGCCAGAGATCCATTAGGAACGAGATGTACTTCAGTTGAACAATATATTAAAAAGGAATGCCCACATAAACATTTGATTTATGTTTTAAATAAATGTGATTTAGTTCCAACTTGGGTTGCCGTAAGTATATTACAATTACTAACTTGATTTAGTTTTTTCTCCTCTTCTCATTTACTGCACCAAAGATTTTGTCAGGATATTCTATTGAGAGATATTTCTATGATTCTCTCTTTGTTTGATATAGTTTGTCTGTTACATCTTTGGAAGAATAAGATCATCGCCCGATCATTCTCCCGTTTTGGGTTTTTTTGATCATCGATGTCTCGTTTTGAGATATCATTCAGATGTTATCGTGAATTCTATGAGTTGAACCTAGAGTTAATAACAACTTTTGTTATTAACAATCTCTTTGTTCGTAGTAAGAAATCACACACCCTAATAAAAAAATAATAGAAATAAGAGGAAGAAAAGGTGAGAAAACAATGGATCAATTATTTTATGTTTTTACAAGAAGTGAATACTAACATTTTAAATTTTTTTGTTTCATCATTCTTTTTACTTTGTTATAGGCTGCTTGGGTTAAACATCTTTCAAAAGATTACCCTACACTAGCGTTTCATGCATCCATTACCAATTCATTTGGTAAAGGTTCATTAATTCAACTGTTAAGACAATTTTCTGTTTTACACAAGGACAGAAAACAAATTTCTGTTGGTTTTATTGGTTATCCTAATACTGGTAAATCCAGTATTATCAATACGTTAAGACGTAAAAAAGTTTGTCAAGTTGCGCCAATTCCTGGTGAAACTAAGGTGTGGCAATACATTACATTAATGAAAAGGATATTTTTAATTGATTGTCCAGGTATTGTGCCTCCATCAACGAAGGATTCCCAATCAGATATTTTATTTAGAGGTGTTGTTAGGGTAGAGCACGTTTCTCATCCGGAGCAATATATACCTGACTTGTTAGAAAAATGTCAAAAGAAACATTTAGAAAGAACATATGAAATTAGTGGATGGAACAATGCTGAAGAATTTATCGAGTTATTGGCAAGAAAAACGGGTAAATTGTTAAGGGGTGCTGAACCTGATGAAACTGGTGTTGCTAGACAAGTGATTCAAGATTTTAATCGTGGGAAAATTCCTTGGTTTGTTCCTCCACCTGAGGATACCGAAGTAAGAACTGGGGAAGATAAAAAGGCGCATCATAAGAGAAAGAGAGCAGAGAGAGAAGCTGCTGCTCTAGCTGCTGAACAGGAGGAATACAACAGAGAGGCCGAGGAACTAGGAGGGGAGGAAGATGAAGATAATGAGGAAGAACCTTTAGTTAAGAAGCAAAAAGTGTAGAGCTAATCGACGATTAACTATTCTTTTTTCTGCTTTCATGTAACTTTTATTTTTCCATTTTTCATTTTTTTCCACTTTTCTATGTTAGTGTACTTTCCTATTTATAGACGCCGCAAACCGCATTTCCTTTTGTTAAGACCTGATCCAGATAGACCAACTCGTAACTCCTAACCCGTAACTTGCAACGTTCAAAATAACCCTCAGACCTCACAGCTCAGACTGGTCTCCGCAAGGTCGATCGCTGCTCTGAGCTCTCACAGTGCGAAACCGCCAGCGGCGAAAGGCGACAAGCTTTCAGCTTTCAGCATGTTCAAAGCTGAGATCTCCACATCCCAACAACCTGCCGTCACATCTTGGCTAGTCATAAAAGACACCTATATACACGTAAACATCCGTAGAGAGAGAAAAATGCAAAAGGGTTCTATACAGGGAAACAATCAACAACTACCTCTATCGATGTTACTATCTCCCCAAATGCAAAATAGAAATCTACAGCAGCAAGCATTATCAGCTCTTCAACAACAAAACCAATCACAACAGGGAATGGGACAACCATCCAACATTCAGCAGTCTCAACAGTTATTGCAACAGTTACAACTACAACAACAAGAAATGCTTACAGCTAGAAGATTGCAGCAACAGGGTGGTAACATTAATCAAACAAATGTAGCCAATTCCAATCCTAATGTCAGCGGTACTGCAGTTCCAACCAATAATACTTCTTCATTAACACCAAATTCATTCAATCCAAATTTAAATTTAAATTTAAATCCAGATGCTGCAACAGCTCAAAAAATTTTGTCTTTATCACAGTTTCAACAGTTTCAACAGCAGGCCCAACAAGCTCAACATGCCAACATGGTTCAACAACAAGACGAATTACACTCCTTACAGTTGCTTCAAAAATACCAGTCTCAATTGATGGTTAGAGAAGTGTGGAATGATAATTTAGAAAATGAGTTGGCCGTCATAAGACAATTATCAGAAAGATTTAATTACATATTTTTATCCACTGAATTTGCTGGTATTATTGCAAGGCCAATTGGATCATTTAGATCGACTAAGGATTACCATTATCAAACAATGAGATCCAATGCAGATTTATTAAACTTGATTCAAATCGGTATTACGTTATGTGATAAGGATGGTAAAAGACCAGAAGGAGTACCATCTACCTGGCAATTTAATTTTATGTTTGATCTTGAAACCGAGATGTTTAACAAAGAATCAATTGAATTATTAACAAATACTGGCGTAAACTTTGATAAATTAAAGGTAAATGGAATTAATCGATTTGAATTTGCACAATGTTTAATTGATAGTGGTCTGTGTCTTTTAGATAATGTTACATGGATCAGTTTTCATGCGGGCTATGATTTCGGATTTTTAATTTCGTTAATGATTAATAAAGAAATGTCATCTAGTGAAACAGAATTTGATGAATCATTAATAAAATATTTTTCCAACTTTTATGATATTAAATTAATTTCAAGTTTAAACTCCGTTGGAAATTACAAAAATGGCGTAACATTAGAAAGTTTAGGCGATGAATTGGGATTCAATAGATTACTAAACATGGGAAATTTAACTCAGGTTGGAGGGCAATCTTTATTGACATATCTTTGTTTTTGGGAGTTAAAAAGATTAAACAACAATATAGATTTTGAATCATTCAAAAATCAAATTTTCGGTTTAAACGATGATGGTAGTATAAGAAAACCAAATCTAGAAGGAAACCCAGTGTTTTTAGCCAATTCAGACACACCACTAGATTCAAATAACAATGATCTGAGTCAAGTTGGAAATACAAGTGGAAATCAAGGACAAAATTCAACTCCATTGCAAGCCAACGTCCCTGCGCAGACACCAGCAACACAAATATTACAACCTTTGCAGTTACTTCTTCAACAACAACAACAGCAGCAGCAACAAAATTCTGCTATACCTGTTTCCTCAACTGCAGGGAATGTAACTTCTAGTACAGGTGGTAACCCAACTACTGAATCTACATCTAATAACACTAATTTGTCGAGAGCTCAGCATCAACTTCAAACACCTCAGTCACAAGTAACTCAACCAATTCTAACAAGAAACAACAATTCTGATTCAGCACAAGTTCAAGATTCTGATGTTAAACCAATACAGTCACAACAACTTCAACCACAACCACAACCACAACCGCAGCAACAGCAGCAACAATTAGGTCATCCACAACCGCAATACTTTTCTAATACGAATAATTTGAATTACAATGGCGTTAATAATGGCGGAAATGTCAATAATATGAATGCTAATGTTAATGGTATGAACAATGTGATGAATAATCTTGGCAATATGAACATGAATGGTGGAATAAACGGAATGAACGCTATGAATGGTATGAATGGTATGAATGGTATGAACGGTATGAATGGTATGAATGGTATGAACGGTATGAATGGTGTGAACGGTGTGAACGGTATGAACGGTATGAACGGTATGAACGGTATGAACGGTATGAACGGTATGAACGGTATGAACGGTATGAACGGTATGAACGGTATGAACGGTATGAACGGTATGAACGGTATGAACGGTATGAATGGTATGAATGGTGTGAACGGTATGAACGGCATGAATGGTGTGAACGGTATGAGTGGTGGAATTAACAACATGAATATGAATGGCATGAATATGAACAATATGAGTGGTATTACTGGTATTAATAACATGAATAACATGAATATGAATAATATGACTAACATTAACGGTATGAACAATATGAACAACATGAATCATACCAACACCATGAATATGAGTAATATGAATAATATGAATAATATGAATAATATGAATGCCATGAATAATATGAATAATATGAATGCCATGAATGCAATGAATATGGGAATGAACAATATGAATAACATGAGTACTGTTAATATGAATAGCATGAACATGCCAAACAACGTGAACATGAATAACATGAACGGCATGATGAATCTGAATGGTATGAACGGTATGAATATGAACATGAACATGAACAACAACGGGCAATCCGGAGGACCACCAAGCGGTGACAGCAAAAATATTATTTCTCCAAGAATGATGTATGTGAACCGTTAGTTCTATGATATTGAGTGTAAAATATATGTAGTCTATATATATATTTGTTAGATATTAAGATAGGTAAGTGCAAAGAAGTGCAAAGAAGTGAAAACTCCGCCAGTGTCTGCCACGCCGAGTAACGTGCACGTAGTATGGTAGCGCGGCTCGCGGCGAGTGGAGAGGAAGGCAAGGTGAGAGGAAACCGTCCAGGTGCTCAGTGTTCTGGAGCTTCACAGTGGAAAGGGCAGGCTCTGTCGGTGTTACACTCAGCCCCAGCGGATCCCAAGGAGCTACAGAGAACCCGTTTATAAGAAACGAAAACAAATCAACTACTACTAGAAATCCTAGAAGATAATACAAAAAAATACTCTTGCAAATATGACTTTATCCGAATATGAAAAGGATCCCAACCATATCACCACCGATTTCATAAAATACTATTACAGCAAGTTGAGCTCTGATTGTTCTAAGCTATATCAATTATATGCCAAGGATGCGGTATTGAAACATATGGATTATAATTTAGATCCTTTCAAGGGAATATCAACAGATTATAATGGTGTTGAAAATATTACCAAATATTGGAAATCCAGACCGACCCTTTCGGGGTCCAAATTGGTGATATTGACAGTCAATACAATTCAAAATTCAGATAATAGTTTGGTCACTACTGTTGTTGGTGAGTTATTATTAAGAGAAGATTATGAAAATATTGATCAAATAGAGCCAACTAAATTATTCACTCAGACTTTTATACTTGAACCTCATTCAAAGAAGGATAATTTTGACATAAAAAGTGATATATTAACTTTCATACCCGATACAGATTTTATGGAAATCCAATTGGAAGATCATGATAATATTTTAAACGAGGTTAAGAATGAAAATGACACTGAAATAGATGAAGAAAAACCACCAGTCGAGTTGGTAGCATCCAATGGTCCAACAACAAATAATATTAAGAAACAACAACCGAATGGTAAGAAGTCAGATTTAAAAGAGATAATTCAACAAGAGGTTGTTGAAAAAACTTTGTCATCATCATTCATTCCATCAACTACTACTAAGACAAACAGCACTACAAATGGATCTGCTAATACAGAAACTAAAACTGTTACTAAAGGTGAAGTATCGATAGACACTACAACTGAAGAGAAATCAGCAGCACGGATTACACCACCGTCTTCTTCTACATCAACGGCTTCATCAACTACCATTTCTGAACTTCAAACATCTTCAACTGTTGCCACATCTGTCCCATCTGCATCTGTAAATAATACTATCGAATCTAAACCATCTTTTGATAAAAATGAAACTCAGAATTCATCACTAGCTTCAAAGGTCTCAACCCAACCTCATTCCGAATCTGAAACTAAAACTAAAGATATATTAACAAATACGGTAAAATCAGAAAAACATTCTAATCACACACCTGCTACTACTACCTCTCATCATCCTCCCCCTTTTTCTTCAACAGCTACAGGACCAACATCAAAATCAGAGGTTTCTAGTAAATCAAAAAGTTCATCCTCGCCATCTCCATCGTCTGCTTTAGCAACAGCAAATGTAACAGCAAAATCTGCATCATTAACTACGATCACTCCAAAGGATATAAAAGCTGCCACTCCTGGTTTGGCTCCATCTAGTTGGGCAAGTGCATTAAAGTCATCTAACAATAAAATAACATCACCTGCATTAACACAATCTACAACTGTACAACAAAAATCTCCGAAGTCAACAGTAACTCCATCATCACCAAATGTATCTGAAGTTAACATCAACGATATGACGGTAACTTCTACAACTTCAAACACACATAACAATGGGTCTAACAATCAACATAAATTTGAAATTTTTGTCAATTTTAAACAGACTCCAGCTCCTGTTGATGAAAATGATTTAAGAGCTGCATTTAATGGTGAAGATTTCAAGGATTATACTGTTCAAATGAGTAAAGCTAATACTGCAGTTGTTGCATTTTTGACACAAGATGAACAAAGCAGAGCATTAGAGATGGGTAAAATCATTTATCCTAAGACGAAAACTCAATTTGGTATTGATAGAAGGGATAGAAAAAATTTTAATAGAAAGAAAAACAATGGATCTAAAAATTCTAATGGAAAAAGAAATTGATTCCCTTATCTTCAAATAAAGTTTAAAAAAAAAGTTTAAAAAAATAAAAAAAGTTTAAAAAAATATTCAAAAACTACAAAAAAAAATAAAAAAATAAAAAAATAAAAAAAAAGCTAGAAGATAAGAAGCTTTTCTCTTTTCTGTAATAAAAAAAAGAGCACCATCTTTTTTATACTAATAATTCATTGTAGATGTTTTTCTATCATTCAATATTCACCATTCTTTATAAATTATAATAGTAATAATAATAATAATAATAATAATAATAGTAATACTATTTTAATAATTACCAAACTAACTTAATAAATTTCATCATAATACTCATCATAATATAATCTACATTTTTTAATATTTCAACTAAAATCCGTAACGCTCTATAATGTCTTGTTCATAAATATAATAAAACTTTAAAATTTATAAAATTTATAATCGAATATTAAAAAAATCACTTAAAAAACTCAATATAATAAATTGGATCATAAATTAACTAAGGATTTCATCAAGAACCTTTTGTTGTGTAACATCATCATCTACTCTGACCGATTTCAAATTTAACTTTCTTAATGCAAAAATGATCTTATCCTTTGGAAATCCCATATCTTCGAAAATTGCAACTGTATTCTTATTAATGCCATATTTTTCACATTCATCAATTTCTTCACTAACGTGGAGTTTTTGAGATTCAGCTAAATTCGTGAAATCGGAATAATCACCAGTTTTATCATTTGGTCTATAATTATCATTAGGTGCATAAATTTTCGTCCAATTGGCTGCAGTTTCCGCAAATTTCTTTGAATCCGTCAAATACAATTTAGCAACCTGTGCATCCTGAGGATCTGTGGGTTCAGGGGATTGTAACAGACTCTGTAATGAAATCAGTGAACTCTTCAAAGTTAAAATTGGCGTCCATGCATCTTTTAAAATATCTAAACAAATTGCACCAGTCTGTGATGAAATATTTGGATGGAAAACCCTTGTATCAAACTTCATGATTGGTGGTTTAAACGGGTATTCGTCAGGAATCTTTATATCGACTTCAAATAAACCGCCTTCATATGGTGTACCTGGTGGTCCAATAAATGTACCCTTTAAATGTGAAAGGTCGTCATCTTCCGCCATTTCCAACGTGACGCCTGACAATTTGTCCTTCTTGACATCCTCTAATTCTTTCGCAATTCTCTTAGCCCTGCTCATGGTGTTTCCTGCCTATGTGTGTTACTTTTCACCCCCTCTTGTCCCCAGCATTGTTGCCTCCCTGTCAGTGGTTAGAGGTCAGAGGCCCCGATCAGGTGTCAACAATACGTTGCAGAGAAATCGACGATCTGGCGCTGCACGCTCTGCCGTTGGGTGTTGTATGCATTTTTTACCTTTTGCTTTCTACACAGTTTACACAAATTACACAGTTTACAAGGAATTGCACAATATACAAAGACTACAACACCTGTCTCAAGCCTGCGGAATCTCCAGACAATGGATGCCAGTCATTCAAACTGTCCAAAAACGCATGTTCACGTTTGTTTCTAGATAATAACTGTTTAAGCAAGAAAATCATCATGAACAGAACGGACAATCCACCGGCAACCAAGTAACAAATACCTAGTGCTAGATGTCTACCACCTACGACACTGGATGTTGTAATCACCACTCTCTTCGTACCACCAAAAATCGTCACCGGATAATTCATCACAATTTGGATTTTATATGTCCCTGATGATAAAACATTGTTATTATCTGTGTTTTTACCGTATAGTTTCATAAAAGTTGGTAATGCTGCAGTTTTCATCCAATTCATAAAATGTTCATTCTTTGCCAGACTAACTAAATCATCTTCTGTATAGCCATCTGGGTAAGTTTCAATCCAATTAATAGGTGGCACAATATCTGATACGTTGTATTCACTCGTCTTGTATATACTCAAATCCGATTTCCATGCAATACCCGTTTCTTGAAAATTGTATTCTTTAGAATCGGATGAATCTGTACTGGTAAGGTTGGAAAAGGTATCGTTAAACATTGAATTCGCAACCAACCCTGCGGGATATATAATTTTACCATCACGATGAATCATTGGTTTACAGTCATCTGATATATCATTTAATGAAACCGCCTCACCTCGTAATTGATTCCAGTCGTAAGATTCAACATATGTTCTATGATTTTGGTAAAAGTTGGTCAATTTATAATATAAGAATAGAGTCCCGTGAATATCGTCTGGAACTTTAAATTCAATCGTACATGTACTTGAATCTGAGTCATATGACCAACTGGCATTGGAATGTTTACCACCTTTAAAATGATAATGGTATTTGTCGTTGGGGATAGAACTCATTTCACTTGTGGCTGTTGAATCACATAAACTGTAATCGATTTCAACCATTTGCACTTTATATGTAGTTAAGAAAATACCAATCCCAATTGGTATAAATATAATCGCAACAAGGAGTAACAAGGGAATGACAACCTTGGCTGTTAAAACAGGTTGCCATGATTTCAAACGTTGTTGTCTGAATGCTGTGTTTGGTGGTCTTCTTGAATGCAGTTTCCTTGCTACTCTTTCACGCAACTCTGTATCTTCATCATCTATGTCGGTTCCTCCGTTTCGCTTGAACCTGTTACGCAAACCGGCAAACATCTTCACTTATTTAATGTGTTATCCCCAGAGCAAATCCTGTACCCCCTTCGTAGTTCCATCAGACCCCCCTAACACCCGATTACCCGTGTATACCTGCCTCTCTCTTCAATCTGCCTTCTTCTTTGCACTCTACACGCCTCGCTCCCGCCGCCTCTCCGCCCAGTTGTCCCAAATTACATGTCGCTGGCCGCTGATAATATTAATACTTATAATTGATAATTTTGAAAATAGAACTTAAAATTTGTAGAGCAAAATAAACATCTAGTCATAAATAAAATAAATATATCTATATACAATTACATAACAACGGCAACTATTTTTAAGCCTTACCTTGTTCCGTCAGTGCAGGAACAGGTGTATTATTGGCAGAAGATCCGGATCCCCTAACATGGCTGATCAAGGTTGTGAACAACTTTTCAAGTTCTGGAGACAACTTCGTGAATGGTAATGTTGAAAATTCGTAATCCTTGTTTTTCAATAATTCAATAAATGTAACCAACAATCCCCACGGATGTGGCTTGTTGCAAATAATTCTCTCCAACAATACTCTGGTAATTAATTGTTGCACCTCAATCTTTTTATCTCCCCATAATGTTTTAGAACCAAAAAAATTCAAAACAACACAACTAAACCAATGTGTATGTGCATTAGGATATCTCAAGTTATTAGCAATGGCTTGTAATAATAAAAATTGCAATTCTGAATTACCTTCTTGCATTAATGATACCAACAATGAGACTTGTGCTGATTTGGAGTTAAAACTTAATGTATTTGATGGTCTCTCATCAATATATGAAATACCGGCATATAAAACTAACGAATTAATTAATGAAATATCATATGCAACTTTCCTAAATCCAATACCACCCTCGCTAACCGGCTCATCTAATTGTAACACAAGTAAAATTTGCCTTAATAATGAATTTGATGGAATTCTTAAATAGTTATCTACCGTCTTCTTAATATTGTTCCTTAATAACAGTTGACTTGGATCCGATGAAATAATTGGTGGGATCGTGATTTCTGGTAATCTATCAACCTTCAACCCTTGTTGGAATGGATCTGGAATAACCATATCAAATGGAACAGCAGATAAAATGATATTTCTCAATTGAATGAATGTTAATGATGTTGCACAAATTAACGGATTGAACCATTGTGTTAAAAATTCAGGGAAGTCATGTAATAGAACCAAAAATATCCTTAAAGTGCCTTTATAAATAACTGTAATTGACTCTGGAATATTTTTACCTTTAACATATCCACTTTCAAATCTTAATAATGCAACTAATAACGAACAAAACTTTTCACAACAAAGGTTTTCCCCATCATCTAGTTCAATCATAGTTGGCATAAACATACGATGGGAGATCAAACAAATCCAGGCATATGTAAATCCAGGGAAAGCAGATGGTTGCAAACACAAGAAAATGTCAGCTAATACTTGATACGTCTTCACATACAACTGATTCAAAGTGGTAATTTCTTCATCTTTAGTAGCATATGGGCTAAACTTCTTTTGCTTCAAAACAGAAAATTCACAAAGTAAAGTTGAGAAAAATCTAAAATATGGCCGTTCATTAAAATTACTCTTGTTGATTTCATGGTCATTTGCAAATGCCAACATAAATGAAGAACAAAATTTAGATAAAAATGAAATCCTGATTTCGTTGTCCTTTGATTTATCATCTTGAATGATTATTAAGATAACAATCAATTTAGCCAAAGAGTCAATTGCAGTATATGTCTCAATTGAAGACTTCTTAAGATTATCATTTTCTTTCACAAATGAAACAACAGCAATTTCTGTAGCAACAGTGAAAAATTGAGTAAACAATTCAGACCTTTTGAGAACTCCTGAATCAAGTAACTGACTAATAAATGCAATTTGTAGTTTAGGATCACTTGAAAATTTGTAGAGTTTGACCCATTCAAAAAACATATAAGCCATGTAATCTTTGGGATTTGATGTTTTCAGAATACCATGCTTTAGTTTATTCAATGAATCACCTTCTGAACTTTCCAATTTTTTAAACAACTTTTTAACATTTTCATTATTTTTGGTTCTCTCGTCACTGCTTTCTAATAATTGAATAACCTGAATAAAATCAGATCTTAAAGCTATTGGATTTTCACCGAAAACCAAATCATTAATTAAATCGCAAGTGAAGGAAATAGATTTCTCGTCTTTCCTAGTTTCAATACGTTTGGCTAATGAATATGATAAATTATTCAATGAAATAAAACCTTCCAAAACGAAAGTGGTCAAAACTTTAACATCAAATTTACGTTCATCATCTGAATTGAACAACCATGCTGTGACATACCTAACAACAAATGAGGATGCATCACATATATTACTTAATAAGAAAACAAAAGCATCAATAAACAATTGTGATGGATCAGTAACACCAAATAATGTGTTAATAGAAACTTGTGCGTATTTCATAAAAAGGTCCTGCTGACCAAGTTTATTTAATGTTTGAACAACCTCAACCAGTAGGGCCTTAATTGCATCAACCTCTGATACATTGTCTGATAACCTTATATTCTTATTGTCCATGGAATTTATTGCCTTAATCACCGTTTCCAAATGTTGATTAATATAATTCACAGACTGTTCTAACACATTATTAGGAACTTGCTCACTTTTATTGGCTTGAGATAACTGGGCTTGTACTTGACTTTGAGGCGTTTGAACAGATTGCTGCTGCTGCTGTTGTTGTTGTTTTTGAAGTAATAATTGTTGTTGAAGCAGTCTCTGTTTAACTTCAGGAGTAGAACCACTAGCATACGAGGTTGATGTAGATACTGCATTAATATTATCAGGTTGGCCACCTTTTTTAGCTTTACCAAATTCTTCATAAATATTAAATTGATCAATTGAAACTCCACCAGGCTTAATACCTAATGGTTCGGGCAATGACATGGCATATTTAGAGGCATTTTGAGTATCACAGAAAACTTGGTTTGAAGATGTTGCCTTAAACTGTCTACGCAAAGCAATGGCAGGCAACATGGAATCATCTAAATCATGAACTGCCTTATCAACAGCTGCTTTTTGAATAATTGATAATGCCAATTGAAGATTATCATTAACTGCAATTGGAATCTTTTCAATAAATGATGCATCAACTGGAGTGTTTAATGAGTTCATATAAGTTTGAAGGTACTGTTGAACATTATTTTGGATAGAATCGCGAACCAAATCAGATGCAGAAGCTAAAATCAAATATTCGGCGAAATATCTAACTGTATTGATGTACGCTTTTCTAACCTTGAAATCGTCAAGTTCAAATGCAAAATCTTTTTGGATTAAAGCTTTCGTAGTAACTAAACAAACAGTATTAGTTCTATGAACCAACGGTGGTAAAAGGTCCTTAACAGCTTTAGTAATAGATAATTGAAGAATACGTTTGAGAGCAGGATGAGTGACAAAAATAGTGTTACCATTCAAATTTTCAAAGGCCTGTGAGGCCTGTTGCTGTTGTTGTTGTTGCTGCTGCTGCTGCTGCTGTTGGGCATTAAGTAGCGCTGCTTGTGCAAGCGGTGTTATATTTGGAACAGCAGGAGAATTTTGAACGCCAGTACGGGAAAGTAAACGTTGTTGCTGAGCTTGTTGTAAAGCAGATATCTGTTGTTGTTGTTGCCTCTGTAAAAGAGCATTACCAACAGTATTCAATTCGGCACTTGGGATGATAGTTGGAATACCTCTCTTTTCATTCATCGCCATCTTAGCCATATTCAGAATCATTTTTTGAGAAGCCACATTATTTTCCAATGATCCCGCTTCATAATTTCTAATAATGTTGGAACTCTGAATATCATCTAATTTTATGTTCAAATCATTACACAAAACTTCAATTTCGAATTTTAATGTTAATTTTAAACCAGCAACTTCGTACAATTCTTTCAAGAGTTGCAAAATACCTAACAACCAAGGATTCGGATAAATAAAAACCGTTGAAGTTTTCGCTTCATCCAAAACTTTACATACTAATGGAAGAATATATTCTAATTTTTTATAATCATAACCTTCAATCAATAAATGTTTAAAAGAAATATCCTTCCTTAAAATCGGATGGTCTTTAGATAACGAAATTTTACCTAACCAAGAACCCAAATTTTTCAAATAAGTTTTCTCAATTGATGATAACTCTTGAGATGATGAAGAATCTGTATTGATATGAATTTTGTTCAACAAAATAACAATCTGTCTAACTGTAACAATGGAAACGTGCTTGTAAAAATCATGAGATTCAAGTTTTTCAACAATGGCAGCATATAATTCTTGATTGTTCAATTCTAATTTCGCCCTTTGGTTGACTAAATATTTAGCAAACCACTTAAAATGATTTGGTTGTAACAACTCCTTCATTTCAATAACTCTTGAATCAACATTAGTTACACTTGAATTGTTCACCATAAATAGCAACCGATCGGAAATTTCAGTTGGTGGGATTTCCTGAGTGACAAGATTATAGGAGATTTCAGGAACTGTAATAGAAACATATTTTGAAATCAATTCCGGATCCTCAGCTAAAACATTATTTTTCAAGCTTTTTTCTTCTGTCAGAGAAACTTCGTTGTCAGCTGTTGGTAACAATTTACCAGATGCAATATTTTGACACACCTCAAATAAATCTGGTTGGTTCTTTAGTCCAGGGATCTCACATAGCATGGAGCAAAATTTTGGAAATTCTGGTAATCTTTTCATAAATGAATATAATGCTTGAACCGCAAATTTAAACATTTTACTTTGAGGTGGTTCTCTTGCGGATTCTAGAATGTAACGTAAAGCAATCGAAAGAGCTGGGCCTTCCAATAATTTCGAGACAATTGTATTACCAAATAAAACAGATGTAGTGGCTAATGCGTCAACAGGATATTCAGGGAAAAATCTATATTCATCTAATAAAGAATGAATCATACATGCAAAAACATCTTGATCATGAGGATTATCTGAATTTTTCAACCTTTGTAACATGTGAACCACATCTTTGATTTCAATTTCCTTCTTATACATCTTTTGATAATATAATTTCATTTCCTTTTCAACGCTAACAGAAAAAGTGTTTGTTAAACTATTCATTAAAATGGCAGAATCGTGACCTTGACCGAAATTAATTAATCTTGGATATGCTTGTAAACACAAAGTTTGCAAATTTCTCAATTTTTCAAATAGTTCTTTTGGCAATTGTTGAGAAGATAGAGTCGTTAGTAAAAAGAAAACAGTTTCAAGATTTAAAGTTTTCACATCTCGTTTACCTTGTTGAGCATTTTCATATTCAACTCTTGCCTGTTTTTCCAAAGAGTCTAATATACTAGTTGAAACAAAAATAGGATTTGAAACCATCTGTTTAGAAATAAACTCTTTAAAATTTTTCCATCCATACTGAGAAAATATAACAGCAATTGTAAAACTTTCTTGGAAGTCCGAACAATTTTGCAAAATGGATAAAATTACAGTATCATCTTTAAAGGAAGCTGTTAAACTTGCAATTTTATGAATGGACTCCTGGTTTTTCCTTAGTTCTAAATATTTGAGTAATAATTTACCAAACTCTTCGCCGTTATATTCTTCATATAATGCAAAAATAGCACTCAAATAAGGAGAATTTATATCCAATAAATTAATAAAAAAATTTTGCATAATATTTATAATAATTTCGTTTTCTTCTGCCGTTGGATTATCATGTAATAAATGTAAACATGCCAGAATCATATATTCAGGGGCTGCCCTCAAGTCTTTGTTAAAAATTTGAGAAACAATACTATCATTCAATCTGATATAACTTAAAATTGCAACAGTTTTAACTTCAAGCATTACAATATATTTGTAGTATAAAAGCAATTGTCTAACGTTTGTTTCTGTTGGTAAAATCGGAGTTAAATTTAAATTAAATAAATCAATTGCACCGGCATTTGGATCTAAGTTGTTTAACTGAACAAAAATCTGAGTTAACAATTGGACATTAGAGAATTTGCACAATTTACTCAAAAAATTATCAATTAAATTGTCCATTTGAATAGAAGCCAAGAATTGAGATAATGAAATATTTGTTATTGTATGTTTGGTTGAATCAAAAATTTCCAAAAGCTTTTCAAAAACTGAATTCCAATCAACATTGAATTTTATTTTATTTATTATCTGTAAGACTTTGGCACCTCTCGCAGTTGCTTCAGGTAAATTAGTTGCAGTCAACAGAGCGCCAGTATCTTTACTTGGACTTTCGAAAGTTTTCACTTGAGAACCTGGATAAATGGTTTCAGATAAAAGAATAAATACAGAATCAGATTGATCTGAATCTGGTTGGAGTGACATTAAATCAGATAATAATTTATCAAATGAAATTTTTGAATTACAAAATTCTAATATTAAATCTTTAAAATCCATTTTTTTGATAATATCTAAGAAATTATTAATGACCTTATTGACTTTTTCAAATTTAGTTTGATATGGTAGCTTATTTTTCGACTCTGAAGCTTTTTTGAAAACTTGTGAGATCTGGGAAATATGAGATAAAACTATGAATTTATGGGGAACAGAAAAAACTCTGGAATTTAAAAATAATTTTAAAAAAGTTGCTAAATTATCTCTTGTTAATGAATTTGATTCTTCTAATAATTCTAACCACTGTATGATACCGGAAGAAAATTTGAGATAAATACTTGGTAATTCTTTTAAAATTGAACTATATTTCTCCTCTAAATTGTTATTTAAAATGTACTGTTCAATTGAAAGAGAAATTAATAAAGATTGGAATGCTGTTAAATTAAAAAAATTTAAAAAATTCTCTAATGGTAAAGTTAAAACTTGGGATTCTAATGTTAATAGGGCTTGAGGAATATAATTGACTTTATCTAATTCAATTAAGGTCAAATAATTTAATTCGTGTTGTAAAACTTTTAAAGTATAAGAATCTGAAGAATCAAAGGTACTTTTTTGTTTTTCTCCTTCAATTATTTCTGACAAAATTTGAGTAAATAACCTCCTTAAAAATACAGGAAATATGTGTTGATATTTATCTAAGATTGTATGAATCTGATGGATTGTATCGATACAATTGTCTTTAGTTAACGATGTAATTAAGATGGAAAGTTGTGATAATATTGCCCTTTGTAAATCTTTTTGCAATGGACTTTTCTTGGTTATGATTTTATGATTCGTATCGCTGATTGGATCAGGCAAAGCTGCCTTTTTATTGTTATTAATATCTACAAAAGTCAAAACGGGAAGTTGATTGAGAGAATATTGGAATAGTAGTGTATTTTATATTTTTCCAGACCTCTTTTGAATTGAGTAAATAGTTGAAAAATATGGTATAGTTTTGAAAATGTATGTAGATACTCTGAAGCAATTTTTCTGTGTATTAAATAGATATCCCCTCTCTAGCTATCATTTCATGGTGTGTGTGGTGTGTGCCCAATACCGTCATATTCGTGGCTCTTGTGGACGTCTTTGCCCTCTCGCCGCTGTTCCCAGCTGCCACTGTCACTGCCGTCGCTCACAGCTCACCGCTCGCCGGCCGTCGTTCGTCGCATCTGGAGGTTACGTAGCCCTGAATTATGCACCGCCGCAATGTATTGTTGTAAGTGTCTTGTATGTGGCGGTGCAGGAACCAGGAACCCCATCGAGTTTGAGTTTTTCATGAGACGTAAAATGGATAGGGAAATGTGTAATGTGAAATGTGAGATAACAGATCAACGATCAGCGTGTTTGCAAGTAAAACAACAACGCATTGAGCCTACACAGATCAAAGAATATATGTGATACTAAAAAAATTTATTTTAATTGTGAGATTTGACAGGCTTTATTATAATATATCCAACAATGAACTTTTATAATTTTATTTTTAAGCTTATAGCAGTTTTTCTTTTATCTCTCTATTGTGCCAATGCAATCAGTGAAATATCAGAATATTCAATTATTAATTTAATAACAATATCTTCACTTGATGATATAGCAAAAGAATGGGCATATTTAGGGGATACTATATATGACGAAGGTAGAATTATACTTACCCCAAAACCTACGAGTATTCAATCAACTAATGAAGCTGGTTTCCAATTTGGTTCTATATGGTCACAACTTTCAAAATCTCTAAATGCATTCACATTGGAGTTCACATTTCGTTCAATGGGTAATCATGGATTAACAGATGCCGGTATTTCAATTTTTTTAATTGATGGATCATCGACTGATTTCCAACATACTGAAAATTTTGGGGGTCCTTCAAATTTCAAGGGTTTACAACTGTTGTTAAATGTCGATAACAATCTAAAATCTGTTATTAGACCTTATCTTAACGATGGTTCAAAATCAATAGATATTGAGAATGAGTACTTGGGTGCTTATAAATATGATTATCAAGGGTCTCAAGTTCCAACAACTTTTAAAATTGCATATGAATCCAAATTTTTGAAAATTACTTGTGATAATAAATTATTATTTCAAACCGATGAAATTAAATTGGATACTTTAATTGCATCAAATAATCTGAAATTTGGTATTACGGCCAAATCGTCTAAAAATTTAAAACTACATGAACAATTTGAAATTCTAAAATTAAACACGTATGATTCTGTTACTGATGAGATGAAATTAGACAATGATGAAACATTATTTGCAATGCATGCACAAAAAGAGGAAATGAAAACTACGTCAACCGATAATGCCCCATCTGCAAAATTTATTCAGCAACAACAAAAGCTAAGAGCTAAGCTATCAAGCAAACCAGACGAAAGTTCCTCTGACTTTAATATAGAACTAGAATTAATTAAATCCACTCTCGACTCCATTCTTTCAAATATTCAAGCATCACCATATTCCTCTGTGCAGACACAACTTGCTACCATTATAACACACTTTGAAACTTTAACATCTAACTATAATAATTTGGAAAAGCAATTTAATACATTAAATAACAATTATAAACAATTATCAGATATGTTTGAAAAGCAATTTAAATTGCTGGACAATTATGAAACTTCATTACGTTCATTTGATAAAGTATTACAGAATCAATTGAAAATTTCTGATAATTTGGATAATAAGCTATCAACATTGACTTCACATTATTCAAACACTTTGAATGAATACGCAAATTCAAATTCAAAAGAAAATAGTTCACGGCATGATTCTTTTAGCAGTTTGAAATCCGTTATTTATATTATCTTTATCTTATTGTTGGCATTGCTTATATTGGTTGCATTATGGATTCATAAATTGAGAAATGATATTAAGCATGCGAAAATTTTATAGATTTATGATTATTATTATGAGATAGATAAAGACAAATTAATTATTAAACTACATAAAACAAGGTTTCCTACTTCTAATATTCGAAAATCCTACAGCATTTGGATTAGGTTTTCTCTTGATTTTCACTATTTTGGATGTAATTATTCCATTTTTATTTTTTGCCTGTTGTTGTAATCGCAAACTTTTTTGAATACCATATAATTTGTTTTGAATATTAATTAAATTAGGATCATTAATTGAATATTCTCTCTCTAAGATGATTTCTTGTTTCTGTTTAAAATCATCATCCCCTCCAAATCTACAAAATGTTAAAGATGATGCATCAAGATTTTCTGAAAGTTTTAGATTTTTTTCATTCTTATTTCCATCTTCAATCTCAGTCAAAGAAACGTCTACTTCTTCTTCATACTGTGGTATCAAACTTTCCTGTTTTCTAAGTTCATCTTCTTGGTTCAAAAGATCTTCACCAAATATATCTATTACCGCTTGATTTCTTTCGCCAAGAATTAAGTTTTCTAATTCCTTTGGTAATGAACCAAATTTCATTCTATATTCGTTTTTCTTTTGTTCTTTTACTGTATCCAATTTGATCAAATCTTGTCTAAGCAATGAACGTTTATTTTGTAATTCTCTAAATTTTTTGTTTCTTAAAGATTTTAATTGTTTATATGTTTTAAAATCCATTACATTATCAGCATTACCGTTTATATCATTTTCCCTTATTAAATCTATTAACTTTTTACCACCTATTTTCTCCCTCCAATATAATAACCATTGATAATCTCTAATAATACGTTTGTTATTGACAAATTGGTTTAAAATAACTTCACCATGTAAGTATTCGACATCATCGATTGTTTCATTCATTAAATCTGAAAACCAAGAAGTATTAGTATTTGAAGCTTTAAAGCCATCCTTTTTCTCTAAATTTAATCTTCTTATAATTTTTTCAGCCATCTCAATATCATAATATGGTAAACCATTTTTTAAAGACCGTTCTTCACCACCTTGTATTATATTATTATTAACCTTAAGATAATTATGTAAATCGTAAGGATTAACATTTGAAGAATTATAATTTTTAATTGGTAATCTAATCATTCTTGAATTTAAACCTGCGGAATTTATATTTGGCATATTACCGGCTAAAGAAGATATACTCCAACTATCTCTTGAACCTAAAGACCAAATTTGAGAAGAATCATCTTCATGTTTAAACCCCCATTGATAACTTGGAATTTTGGATAAATTGTTAATTGGTATTCCACCATTATGAGCAATTCCATTACCGACTAAAATGGTTGGATTACGGATTTTTGAGGAATTATTCAAAAATTGAGATTCACTATTGGGTATATTAGAGTTATCTATGTCGTCTTGACCGTTACTGTTTGTATGATCATCATTGCTATTTGAGATTGCATTGGCATTATAATTATTAATTTCATCCATCAATTCATCATTAAATTCCAAAAATTCACTGTTGTTATTATTATTATTATTATTATTATTATTATGAGATAATACATATGATGGAAATATTAAAGTTTGATAGGTATCAAGGTTAGTTGAAGAGGCTATTACGGCCGCTTTCTCATTGAGAATTAAAGGCAATCCATAGATTTTAGAAAACCTATTAAGCTTTTTATTCAAATATGAATCTTGCTCGGGAACGAACGACATTGTGATAAGAAAAAATAAAGAGAGAGGGGATATGTATGTGGTGTTGAAATTCGGAAAGAAAATTACTTAAAAAAGTAAACAAGAAGATTAAGAACAATTCAAGCAGCAGGCAGGGTAGCGGACAGCAGACAACTCAAAATGCAAATAACAAGGTGGCTCAAGGCACTACTTACTACTCACTAGTGACAGCGAATTGCAAGTAAGGTATACCAGATATCAAGTTTCCGACGCGCCGATGCACCAAGGCATTGATTTTGGACACCTCTGCACCAGCTAAATCTGAGTTCCCGACCGAACGACTCAGCTGATTTACAGAAGTTACACCACTTCCAAGCTTTCCGCACTTCCCGGGCCCAGGTGCAGCTTATTTATTTTTTAGAGTTTTTAATAGTGCTTATAATACTCAATAAAGCACTAAGCAATGAGCAATAAGCAATAAGCAATGAGCAATAAGCAATAAGCAATGAGCAATGCAAAATGAGCAATAAGGGACATCACTGATACAATCACTATCAGTGATCACAAAATGTAACTCATAAAACATGTTTGCACGTCTGATGACTGCGTGTTCGTCTTTATTACTTTTCCCAAAAGTTCTGGTTTTTATTATAATATATAAAAAATGTACAAAAGTAGTATAAAAATATATTAATAGATAATAAGTTAACAAAACTTTTGAAAAAAAAGCAATATTTTTTTTATGAAGATAATACTAGATTGTACCCCAAAATTTAGATTAGTATATTATAGATTATTAAAAAATTTTAAAAATTAATTGGTATTAAATTGATTATAAAACGCTTAATAAACTTATAATAAGTAAACAGCAGCACCAGCAGCAGCAGCTAAACCTGCAACACCGACCTTGTTAGCAGCACCAGTGTAGGTGGAAGCGGTTTCAGAAGTTGAAGCAGCAGCAGATGAGGAGGTGGAGATAATGGTACATGGACAGTCAGTGATGGTTAAAGTAGTTGCTTCAGTGACAGTGTAAGTCTTACCGTTGGTAACAATAGTGGTTGGTTCTGGACAGTAGGTGGTGTAAGCAGTGACAACTTCAGTGACAATAACATCAGAAGAGTTGGAAGCTGCGAAAGCGGAACCAGCTAAAGCAAGGGAAGCTAATAATTTGAATTGCATTTTTGAAATGTTTATTTTTTTTGATAAGCGAAGGACTAAAACAGTTAGGTGTTTGTGGGAAAAGAGAGAAAATAATAATAATAAAAAAGAAGGAAGAGAAGAGAGCAAGGGAAGGGAAATAAAACAAAGAAGTGGGAAAATGATTCTTTTATAGCTGGGGTCAACCCTCAACCTTCGAAGAGATTCACTCTTGGTCAAAAAAAACCTTGTTTTGGAAGTCATTCGCTAGGATGGTCAACAGAGAGCAATATCTAATAATGGATCATAGTCAGAACCACCGTATTATTGCAATTCCCAATTGTGCAACATCAAAAAAGATTATTACCTCGCCAATCTCGCCTGTTCCTCATTCTCGTTCTTTCTTTGTAGGGAGACCGCATGCCTACGCAACCGAGCAACGGCACAATACCATGCTGCATCGACGGCGCGGCTTGTCCCAATCGGGATAAGGCCAAACATCGCGCCCGCCCACAGCGAATTGGAACAGAGAAAATTAATTCTTCTGACAACTGACTACCGGATAAAGACCCTCCGCATTACTATTTTTAGCAATGTCGGGGCAAAAATTTCTAAAAATATGCATGATTTTAACATCAAGGGTATTTATATATAACCTCGTATGCGGCGAGCTCTTTTTTTGGCACAATTCCCACCTATTGCAGAACTTTATTTCTGTTATACCGTATGTTTTACTTTAGAATTTGACTTCCACTCTTCCACCTCCCCCCCCTCCCCTCGCTTATATACAGACAAAATAAACAGGATTCAAACTTCTCACCTCAAGCAATCTTACTCGCATGTTCTTTTAGCTCAAATTAACTATTCCTGTATTTGTCTATTTTTCCTGTGCAAGCTTTATTTTAGAAAAAATTTAGCGTAGTTTTTGCAATTTCATGAATCGAGGTTTGGGGTTTAAAATCAGCAAATTGATGTTCAAAGCTGCAGTAAAAAGTAAAAAATTTCTACAGCTGCATGCGGCAAAAGGCGAGCCCTCAAACTTCAAACGTTCAAACCAGTCAGTATATAATGTATTTTTCTAGATCTATTTTATCAATTTGTTTTCCTGATGCTTCCCCCTTCCCTAATGGAGTAATTTTTTAAAAGTCTTACGTAATGATTAATGGTCTTTTGAGTAATCCGATTGTGACCCATGCTGTTTAATGTTTGTGGGGGATAAACGACTAATTTTTTTAAGCTTGGAACTTAAATTTAATTGTAGAGAAAACGTAAACAGTAAACAGTACGCTCTTGTTTGTACAAACACGCTTGATCAGCTTCTATTTATTAATTTTTACATGTCTGTTCACTGTGTACCAGTTTTTTTTCCTCACTTCGGGTGCAAAGGTTTTGTAGCAATCTTCAGTACAAATTACACAGAAAATCTAATAGTAGCCTGAAAGTATCAGAAGCTAAAAAGTAACTACTTTTTTTCGAATTTTCATTTACAAACTATTTCGCACTCCAAGGCTGTGGGCAATTGTGCTCTCAATATCCATCTTAACCAAAAACACAATCTCTATAAGGCCCAGACGCCCACCGATATAATAAATCAAAGCTGCATAATCTTTGATCTTGTTAAATTAAACGATCGTCAAACAAGTTTATGTGCAGCGTAAAGAAATGATTCAGATAACATGAATTGTACGTTTTAAGAAGAGATCACCAATTTCTCCAATTCAAGAAAATAATATATAGGGGTTTCTTGTTCGATCTTATATCAAAGGTATCTTTTCTTCAAGATGCAGGGCTATAGACTTCACCACCTTTCGTTCTTTGGAGGAAAAAAGAAAAAGATTGATCTCCGCACTGTTTGCATGTTCTGCACAGCTCGGCCCGTGCCACGGCCAGAATCTTGGGGTCCATCATCCAACCAAATTTCAAAATTCAAAATTCCTTTAATTTCAATTTTTTACATAATCGTATTATGTTTATATGCATTGATATAAAATTTTCAGTAAATATTTTTATGATTCAATTCTTGATTTAGAAAACAGAAAGGTGATAATTGGTGTACAATAATCAATAATCAATAATCAATATACTTCATTCAAAACTTTTAATTAAAAATTTTAGTCAATTGAGAATTGATACTCTTCCTTTTTTTAGATCAGTCCGGTTGATCCTATAAGCAGTTGTTTCAATTCATTTTACTCGGTTTGACATAACAGAATATATACGCTGAAACATGCATAGCATTATATTCACAATTTCTGATTTAGCTGGGAAACATTTTTCGGATTTCTACAGATAATTGTGTCTAGTATATATGAATTCTGCTGTTCTGTCTGTCTCTATATATTTTGTAGATCCTTGTTGTTCTGAACACTACCAAACAATTTTTAATTTCTTGCAACAATGGATTTTTGTTACTGTTTCAGTTTCTTGGTTATCTTCGTTTCATTATTCCCAAAGATGGTAGTTTTCTTTTAAGAATATAAGTAGTGCTACTTACGAGAAAAATGGTATACAGCAATAATATTATTTCATCGATTTTAAATTCCTATAAAGAATATAAATCCAAAAGAAATTTAAACAATGCAATCAATTCTGTTTTGGGAAATATGAGTCTTTTAGAATTTAAAAATAAATTTGATAACGCTACAACAACGGACAGAGCCATTCTCAACTCTTTACGACCAGTATTAGAAAATACTAGCACAACTCAAAAATATCCAAAATTAAATTATGACACTCAACAAAAAGTTTGGGAATTTTTGAACAACAAAAGAAAAAAAAGATGTCAAAGAATTCCATTGTGTTCCTTTGCTAAACAAAAAATGGAATACTTCCCAACTGAAGACCAATTAATTAATACAATATCTAATGCACAGCATTTTTCAACATTGACAGAAGAAAGTACAAAAGTTCAAGCATCAAAGGTATATTGTATGCATGTGAACAAATTCGGATATTTTCAAGATGAACTTTTACCAGAAGAACTTGATTGTAATATTGAAACTTTGAAATTGGTCTATACATTTGACAAGCATTTAAATTTGTCAAGATTACCAACACCACACAACCTTATTATGTTAATGAAAAATATAAAATTCCTTGAAAACTATAGATACGATGAACAAGAGGACAATAACCAGAGTGAAACAAACAACGTTAGGGTTCACTTTAAAGAAAAGATTCGTGCTAAATACTTTTATAAGACAGATTCAACAGAAACCATAAAATCAAAAGTAAGAAGGAACAGGAAAAATATCAATGATGTACAAAATAAAAAGATTTTGAAAGTTAATGAAAATGACCATTTTGCACAAGAAATGAAACTTGCACATTACTGTGATTTAATTGACAGTGAAAGTTTTATAACATTAATTGATACCAACATGAAGGTAAGAGTAAGACTCCATAGTAAGTATAAATTCCATAATAAAATGGAAGTTAAATAGCATAATAAGATTAATTTTTTGAAGTTTTTATTTAGTGTTATAATAATATTGTTGTTGTTATTATTAACTATTATTATTATTTGGTCGTTTATTTATAAGATTTCGTTAACTCAAGAAAAAGCAAAAACAGTTAAAATTTTTAAATTATAGGTTCCTGCGGGATTCTTAATTTTTTGATTTTCGTCGGTTACAGCACTTCAAGATGGGAAAAACCATCGAATCATCGCCAAAGTAACGTTTCTAAATCGTCTGACCATAATGGGATCCGTTAAAGGGCAAGGCAACGAAGGAAGAACGTGTTCATCTGCTTCATCAGGTGCCTCGGATTTATCAAATTTTGAGTATCACTTTCAATTGCATGATTATATGTAGCCAAGTGTATTATCGTGTAGATCATAGATCCTCTGTGGAGTCAAAAGGTATATAATACTCCTCCAATGAAGGCAGGGATAACGGCTGGCGGATGATGGGATTTCCACCGAGCACCGAGCACCGAGCACCGAGCACCGAGCACCGAGCACCGAGCACCGAGCACCGAGCACCGAGCACCGAGCACCGAGCACCGAGCACCGAGTAAGGTTCTACTTTCTACTTTCTACTTTCTACGTTTGTTCCACTTTTTACATTATTTCTAATTTTGAAGTTGCCTATCCCGGAGAAGAAACATTAAGGATTATTGACAAAGACGTGGCTTCAAAAGGGGTATTTATATACTCTTAATATTTTAATCCATTGAACGCATCATGGAATCAGAAGCCGAAGCCACTCCACTGATAGTTAATCAACCACTGATTTCCGAAAAGGAAAAGGCAAAGATTTTTGAGTCATTAATCGACACACTTTTTGAAAAACCGATGGATGCTAATTCAGCCGATGGTGACGATGATAGCGAGAATACAGGTTCTCTAAACATAAATGCAGCAAATGCACTGGTACTCACGTCGTGGTTCAACGATGAACAGAATCATCTAGAAAAATGCACCGTAACTGAATCGACTTTCCCTGATGCTGTTTTTGAACGTTATCTTAAGAGTGACCACAGCAAGACATTGTGGGAGGTATTTCGTCTGTTGGAGAACCGGTGTCTCTCCCAGTACAAGTACGGTCCAGGATCGCAGGCTGTTCTCTACGTGTGCCAAGACACGGAAACTGTCTCTGCCGTCGCCTTATCACCAGTTCTATCCTGCTCCACCTGTGGCACCTTCCGGTTCCTCCATCGATGCTGTCCCCATCTTCTCTTGCTCCACCTTTCCATCAAAAACAGCTTCCTCCCAGTTACAACACGACTCTCCACCGAAGACGACGTCCTTGCCCTTATGCGTCGGTCGGCGCACTAGATCTTTCAGCTTTCAGTTCTGCATTCTGCGCCCTGCGCTCTGTGCTGTTGCTCGTCTCCAATCTCTGTTCTGTCTTCTGTCTTCTCTCTCTCGTCTCTCTTTCAGATTCCCCTTCACACCTTCTCTAACCTTATACACACACTAACATACATTTTATATACATTAAACTCATTTTTTTCGGTTCTCCAAATAATAGGTAATATATATATATATATATATATATATATAATTAGCTAGATATTTTTTACCCCATTTCTACGGGATCACTTTCAAACTACTATTAAGCAACTACCGAAATAGAGCCTCACTCCCTGTCAATAGTTAAAACTTATTTCATTTTATTGTTTTTTTTCCTATTTTTGATTCAAATCACTCTTGATATTAGAAACTAAAAAAACTTAAAAACCCTCTTTTATTATTTAATTACATTGCATCTACATTATTCTTTTCATATCTTTTTTCTTCTTCTTCTTCTTCTTCATCATCATCATCATGACTGAATCTACCACTACCTTATCGCCACAAGATGAAATTCTTTTCGGAAAATACCTACTTCGTAACAAGCAATTTGTTTTATTAACAAAATCCAAAAGTCATCAAGTTGAGCAACATTTTCCACTTTATTTTGGTACAACTGAAGATGAAATCATCCCACATAGAAAAATGGCCCTTCGTCAACGAAGACTAATCAAAGATTCACATTATAATACTCCTCAGTCTTTACAAAATCAACGCAAAAAAGTTGTACAAGAAAAATTAAAACAGAAAGTCACCACTTCAACGAAAGCAAATGATTCAGCAGTTACAACAGCAAATGTTGCAACTGCTGCTACCACAACCATCAAATCTGGACAGTTTGGCAAACAAAGCACAGTTTTTAAAAAGCAAGAAAAATTATCCACCAAAGAATCCGAAGCAGTGACTAAGGTGTTGAAAGATTCAACCTCAAAAATTCTTACTTCAGCAGCAAATTCTATTGCATCCATACCAACATCTGCTATTTCTTCTTCTTCTTCTTCTTCTTCCTCCTCTTTTTCGTCATCAACTACAAATGCAGCTTCAACTACAACCATCACTACATCATCAGAACCTACTAAAGAAGCTGCTAAACCAGCTTCTGTCCCAACAATGGCCAATATACTGGCTTCTACTAAACCACTTTCTATGGCTGAAAATTTAAAACGAGCACAAAATAAAGTGGCAACCACGTCAGCTGCAACTCGTTTGAAGCCAGACTTAAAGAGCAGTACTGCCTCTCCCGTATCAACCACACATGCAACATTTGATACACTCTCGTCTGAATTTTTAACTTCTACAACGGCTAAACCTCTTGGAATAACATTATTAAGGATAATGTTTGATTCTCAATATATAACCAAAATATTCAATACTAAAAAGGGAAAAAGTTTGATCAATCCTCATGGTTTACAAAATTCTGGTAATATTTGCTATATGAATTCTGTCTTACAATTTTTATTTTATTGTGATCCATTCTCTCATATGTTGAATATAATAAAACAAAATACCGTTAAAGAATTGGACAAATCTAAGGACAGCAGTCCAATATTGAATGCTCTATTGGATTTACTAGATAGTTTTCAACATACTTCTAAAACGGAAAATAAAATTGATACGATAAATCCTGAATCTTTCCATTCTTCCATCGCGACATTACCAAGGTTTTCACACTTGAGATGGGGTAATCAAGAAGATGCAGAAGAATTCTTAAATATTTTATTAGATGGTTTACATGAAGAATTTGTTGAAAGTATTAAAATCCTTCCAACAGTCGATGTAAACAGTTTTGCGCATGCATTTAGCAACAAGGAAACAACAAGGAAGATGTTGCAAAATGTGGATTTTATTAAGGATATAAGCAAAGAGCTTGATAATAATGACAACTGGAATGAAGTCAATTCAACAATGAAAACCGTTGGCAAAAGAAGTGCTAGAGTTAAATTGTCCCCAATTGTTACACTATTTGGGGGACAATTCAAGTCTGTTTTGAAATTTTCTAATAAAAAATCATCAATTACATTAGATCCTTTCATGCAAGTCCAATTGGATATAAGTGATCCTGAAACACATGACTTGACAACGGCTTTTGAAAAATTCTCACAAGATGAAGAAATTTCATTGGGTTCAAATATGGCTAAAAAGCAAAACTTCATCGATAAGTTACCATCCGTACTAATAATACAGTTGAAAAGATTTTCATACGTTACAACTGATGAATCAAATTATGAAAATGGTGATTACGAAATTGTCGGTAAAAATAAAAAAAAGAAAAATAGTAAAGAATTTCAACAAGCTAATAACAATTTTGCTCAACAAAATAAATCTAAATTATTAGACGGTCGTATAGAGAAAATCCATAAATTTATTAAGTATGACCATAATTTAACATTACCAAAATCTTGTATATCTTCTATGGTATCGGAAGAACCAAATTACAAATTATTAGGTGTTGTTTATCATCATGGTAGATCAACTGAAAATGGACATTATACAACAGATGTTTTAGCGTCCTCTGATGAGTGGATTAGAATAGATGATACAAACATTACCAAAATAACGGCTAATGATGCTGTTAGTGATCAAAACTTGCTTTCAAATATTAATAAAACCGCGTATATTTTAATGTTTCAAAAAGTTTGAATAATTTTACAAGTCTTTCTAGCACTAGAAAAATTCATGACATAAATTCACATATTACACTCACTACCCATCAAAATTTAATATATTCATTACCTTTTTTATTAAATGTTATATTTTTGTGTTTATTTATCCTTAAATGATGTTTGCTTTTCTTTTTTGTTCAATCTTTTATGTTTTCATTTTGTAATTTTTCGTTTAAATTATGATAATACTTTTATTAATACTTTTATCCTAACTGTATATGTACATTTCTGTGTCTCTCTTTATTAAATTAAGAATTAAGAATGATATTTCTAATAAAAAAATTGCTTCTTATGATAAAAATAATTCTATAAAATCATTAGACAGTATTACTAAGAGTAAAACTTTATAAGGTATATTTCATACTAGTCACTTCTTGATTGCAACTCAAAAAAACGACAATGCAGTTTTCAGATTTCTATTGTTTTTTTTTTTGATGGGATATTCCCAACTTTTTAAAATAACATAAAATCTGTGTTGTCTATCGTAATACTTATGATTTTGCGCATTTGCCTGTTTCAAAAAGAGGTAAGTGGTATGAGCCATACTCCACTATCTTCATAAAAAAAAACAAGGGAGAGGAATGCTTTTAACCTCTGTGAAAGATTCAAAGAGGATAATGATGATGATGATGAATAAAATATAAAAGTATAAAGATGAGAAGTAAGAACAAACAAGGAAGACCAATTTGCTTTTTATATAACACGGGAGAAATTTAAAAATCTGAAAATTAAAATTTAAAATATATTTTTCATTGTAATTTTTTAACGTTTTATAATATCAAATTTATATAGTTTTGTAGTCACGTGCAACAAATATAGGAGGTGCCCCAAAAAGTATACAAAAAATGTTTTAAAAGCTTATTTGGCCTAATGGTATATTTTTTATTTTATTTTTTAGCGTAAAGTTCGAGAAAAAGCAACAAAAATATTTCATTAATACTATCTTTTTTCTCAGGTTAAAAAATTCAAAATAAAAATTTTACTGTAAGGATTTAAAATTTCACCATACCATTGCTTGCATCAACTTTTAACGATATATATTCAAAAAAACATATTTATTTTTAATAGAAGTAGAATAACATATCACAATGGATGACCTTTTTGATGTCTTTGACGAAGCTCCTAACGTTACAGTTTTAGAAAAGCAAGACGTTAAAGTGCTAACGTCAACTCAAAAGAGAAAGGCGGATGATGAAAACAAAAGCAATGTATCTAATGAAAATAGTAATAAGAAATCTAAAAGACACGAGGCTAGATTAATTGAAAACAAGGAAAATAAGAAAATTTCAAATGTATTACCAGTTGTTGCTGATGATTTAGAAATTGAGGCGTCTCGTGAAGTTGATGCTTCTGCAGGTTTATTAAGTAAACCGCAATCAGAATTAGCACTTACCAATAGCTCAAGCAGTGGAGATTCAACAAATTCCAGTGGAAATAATAAGGTTCAATTAAAGCATCAGGTGCGTCACCAAGTTGCTGTGCCCCATGGTTATGCTTATGTCCCAATTGGTCAGCATAAACGTAAAGAAGAAGCAAGAACTTATCCTTTTACATTAGATCCGTTCCAAGATACTGCGATTTCTTGTATTGATAGAGAGGAATCTGTATTGGTTTCTGCCCATACCTCTGCCGGTAAAACGGTTGTTGCTGAATATGCAATTGCACAATCATTAAAAAATCATCAAAGGGTTATTTATACATCGCCGATCAAGGCTTTGAGTAACCAAAAATATAGAGAATTACAAGCTGAATTTGGTGATGTCGGTTTAATGACTGGTGATGTCACCATCAATCCTGATGCTGGTTGTTTAGTGATGACAACTGAAATTTTAAGAAGTATGTTATATAGAGGGTCTGAAATCATGAGAGAAGTTGGTTGGGTCATCTTTGACGAAGTCCATTATATGAGAGATAAAAATAGAGGCGTTGTTTGGGAAGAAACTATTATTCTGCTACCAGATAATGTTCATCATGTCTTTTTATCTGCAACTATTCCAAATGCCATGGAATTTGCTGAATGGATTTGTAAAATTCATAGTCAACCATGTCATATCGTTTACACAGACTTTAGACCAACTCCACTACAACATTATTTATTCCCAAATGGTGGTGAAGGTATACATTTAGTTGTCGATGAAAAGGGAACATTTAAGGAAGAAAACTTCCAAAAGGCAATGACCTCAATTAGTAGTGGTATGGGTGACGATCCTGGTTCAATAGATTCCAAAAAAGGTGGAAAGTCTTGGAAAGGTGGTGTTAAAGATGGCAAATCTGATATTTATAAAATTGTGAAAATGATTTGGGTGAAAAAATATAACCCTGTTATTGTTTTCTCTTTCTCAAAGAAAGATTGTGAAGTTCTTGCAATGAAAATGTCCAAATTGGATTTTAATACAGATGAAGAAAGAGAAATGCTTACCAAAATCTATGATAATGCAATTCAAATGCTACCAGAAGCCGATAGAGAGTTACCGCAAATAAAACATATCTTGCCATTACTTAAAAGGGGTATTGGTATCCATCATTCGGGTTTACTTCCAATTTTGAAAGAAATTATTGAAATTTTATTTCAAGAAGGTTTTCTTAAGGTTCTTTTTGCAACAGAAACCTTTTCTATTGGCTTAAACATGCCTGCTAAAACTGTTGTTTTCACTTCTGTTAGGAAGTGGGATGGTGCTGGATTCCGTTGGGTTTCTGGTGGTGAATATATTCAAATGTCTGGAAGAGCAGGTCGTAGAGGTTTAGATGATCGTGGTATTGTTATTATGATGATTGACGAAAAAATGGAACCACAAATTGCGAAAGGTATGGTTAAAGGTGTTGCCGATAGATTAGATTCGGCATTCCACTTGGGTTATAATATGATTCTTAACTTACTAAGAGTTGAAGGTATTTCACCAGAATTTATGCTTCAGAACTCATTCTTCCATTTCCAAAATACGGTTGCCGTTCCACTTTTAGAAAAGCAGATTGATGAAATGAAAGATAAAATTGAAACCATTGAAATCACAGATTATGAAACAATTAAAGAATATTATGACATCAAAAAACAAATGTTAGGATATAAGGAAGATTGCAGAAAAATTATTACTCATCCAAGTAACATATTGCCACATTTAAAGAGTGGTAGAATGATTAAAGTAAAAGTTGGAGAACAAGACTATGGATGGGGTATTGTCATCAGTTATTCTAAGTTTGACAACAGGAGAGTTAATGGTTCGGTTCAAACCGTCTCAGACCATGACAGCTATATTGTCAAAGTCTTAGTCAATACTATGTTTGAAGACTCCCCTGTGAATTTAATAAAACCTTTTGATACAAATCTTCCTCTTGGTATCAGACCCGTAAAAGAGGGAGAGAAAGCAATCACAGAAATTATTCCAATAACTTTGAATTCAATCCAAGAAGTTAGTAGCTGTAGATCTATTTTACCAAAAGACTTAAGCAACAGACAATCAAGAAAAACTCTAAATAAAGCATTAAAAGAAATTGTTAAGAGACATCCAGATGGTTTACCAATTTTAGATCCTGTTACAAAAATGAAAATTAACGATGAAGACTTTGCTACATTATTAAAGAAAATTTCAATTTTGGAATCCAAATTAGATACCAATCCTTTAGCGCAATCTACAAAATTGAATGAACTTTATGAAAAATATTCCAAGAAGGTTGAGTTAGAAGAAAAGATAAAGGTGACTGAATTGAAAATCGTAGCGGTACAATCGAACATTCAATTGGATGACTTAAAACGTCGTAAGAGAGTATTAAGACGTTTGGGATTCATTTCACAGGATGATATTGTTGAATTAAAGGGTAAAGTTGCTTGTGAAATTAGTACGGGGGATGAACTTTTACTAACAGAGTTAATTTTCAATGGTACTTTTACAGATTTAACACCATCTCAATGTGCCTCACTTTTATCTTGTTTTGTCTTCCAAGAAAAATCCAGAGAAACAAGAAAACCAAATCCGATCTTTGATGAGCCATATAAAGCATTAACTGAAATGGCTAGTAAAATTGCTAAAGTTTCAAAAGATGCAAAGTTGGAAATTACAGAGAAGGCTTATGTTGAATCCTTTAAATCTGAATTGATGGACGTTGTTTATCGTTGGTGTGAAGGTGCAACATTCACTGAAATTTGTCAAATGACGGATGTTTACGAAGGTTCTTTGATTAGAACTTTTAGAAGACTAGAAGAATTACTGAAACAAATTGTAGATGCAGCCAAAACTATTGGTAACACTGCTTTAGAAGAAAAGATGACTGAATGTGAAAAATTAATCCATAGGGGTATCATTTCTGCCAATTCCTTGTATTTATAATATTTATAGTTTTTTATGTATTGTACATTGTATTTAGCTTACCAAAGATTTCATTGCCTAAATTTTCTTTTTTACCATTTTTATGATATATACAGCCTTTATCAAACTACAGAATTATCAGGATAAATAAAAAATTGTACCAGCAGAGGCTCACCGTTTCTAAATTCCTTCGGTTAGTGGGTCTTCAACAAGAATAGTGTTATTTTTCAAATCCATTATCTTTTCATAAACTTCTTTTTTTATTTCTTGTGAAGGAACATCAGAATTATATAGCTCCCATAAATAACCTTGCAGCTCATTGGAAATATTGGTATCTACGACATGTGCATTAAGTATCCGTGTAAAAATATTATTCCAGTTATGAAGTAACATTTTAATAGTTAAATCGTCTCGTACTAATGTACCAAAAATTTGTAAAACATCACCAAAGATCAATTTGTCAAAACTTGAAGGTGGAAACCTATCAATCGTGATTTGCTTTTGAAAAATAGGCCTAGCCTCTAAGAAACGACAAAAAAGAGTTGTTGTGGCATTAGATAAATGCAAATTTTCATAAAGCTCATCAGCATCCTTCAAATATATCATATTAACACCCATCAAGAAATTCAGTGATTTTAGATAATGGTTATAAGTTCCAATTGCATAGTTAACAATATGATATTTTTGGTCATATTCCAGAAAGTAATCATTAAATGCAAATGATAGGGTAACAAGAAAAAATACCACACCAAAATCTTCATAATCGATAAAGATATCATTATCAAGCAATGTTTTTTCTCTGATAAATCTACGACAGCAAAAATCTATTTGAGGTCTCATTTTCTCTTTCAAAAAGTATAAAATTTCGTTAGAATCAATTTGATGAATTAATGACCTCCAAACTCCAACGGTGAACCTATAGAAGAGCAAATCATCTGAACGAGCCAGTTCTTCTTCCGTAACTAAATATAGGGAGGTAGGCAATGTCGGAATCAATGGTAATATTTCAACAACCAAATCAATTGCTCTAGATTGAACAAGTTTATCTGATTTCATCTCGTTTAATATATTTATCAAATCACTATTATTTAAATACATCTGTCTGATTTCATAACTTTCTCTAGTCAATTTCAGAATCGCCCTTTGGATGGCATTTACAGTAGATATTTGAGTATATGGATCCGCAAATGCCTTAAAAAGACACAAAAATAGGGGGCCATGTGCAATTACATTTGCGTTACCCCTTTCTAAAACCTTTGCAAGAACTTTTTTCAAGTCATCATTTCCATTAAAAGCTTTAGCCAACATATTCTCAGTAAATGTTGCTAGAATTTGACTGAAAGAGTAATAAGGTAATAAAATATCCAAAAAATTAATTGCATATTGTTTTGTTCTACCAGTTGTTTCATTAGATTGGATGATTTGAAGTATTCTGGGAGCTAACTGATCAAGAATTGAAACATCTCCTTGAATGGCTTGATCGTATCTAAGTTTGTCTTCTAACTTATTGATCAGTATTTCATTTGGCAGCTCTGCTGGATCATTATACAATTCCACTAAATGATTTGAAAATTGTTGAAATATAGGATCTGAAAGAGTCATTGAGATTTGTTAGTGTGGATGTGAATATGAATTATTCCAAAAAGGAATACCAAAAAAAGATAGATAGTGTTAATAAAAGTTAATGGTTATAAAAGGGCTTCCAGCTTCTTTTTCAGGTTATACAGTTTTCAGTTTGACCTCTGTGCGGAAATCGGAAATGATTCTTTGAGAGAAGAAGATTACTATATTATTAAAAATAGGTATTAGAAGAGATACGGGCCCTTTTGGAATTAGCTGCACTTGTCATGTGATATATAAACGATATAGAGCAGAATGAAAACCATCCAGGAGTTATATGCCAACAATAAGGAATTTAGAGAGTCTAGATTGAAGTCCCTTTTTTCAGATTATTCATCACTCAAAGAATCCAACCCCGAAGGGTACTATGCAAACCTTAATGTATGGAAACATTTTTTGATGGTTTTATTCGAATCACAATCTGCTTTAACTTTTGAATATACAACTCTATTTGATGATCTCAAATATAAAAGTGCAACAAAGGTGTATACAGTAGAAGGATTATACATAGCACTCAATAGTATGTTTAATGACGATAAGAACATCATTTCCCTATCAGAAGTTAAAACGATTGGTGGCGAAGCAGAAAAATCCTATGGAATTTTAGGAACACTTAGTTGGATTTTATTTGGAACAAGACAAATGGATATCAGAAACACGAAGTACAAAAATGAAAAATTTGTGTTCATACCAAAAATAGAGAATTACAGTAAAAAAATGAAGACTCATTTGCTCTCTTTACTAAAAGAAGGTCCAATTAATTTGGTACATTTACAGAGGGTTTTACGAGATAATAGTATAGAGATTTCAAATGAAGACTTGAGATATGTGTTATTTTATTCAATTAATGATTTTAACATTTTTTTTGAAAATGATATAATATTTTTAAGCTTAAACCCCGTATTAAAAGAAGATGATACAGCAAATATGGAGAATTTGAAACATATAACTGATTTAAATTATTCAATTTATAGGCTGCAACAATATAATGACGAGAAAATAAGAGAAATCAAAGAGCTAGATTTACAAATAAAACATTCAATAAAGGACAAAAATCAAATCATTGCTAGGAGTCAACTAAAACTCAAAAAAATGTTGGAAGCCCAGTTACAAAAGACATTAATCAGTTTAGAAAACTTGCATACTTTGAGGATGAAAGTTGAAGATGCACACAATAATTTGTTAATTTCAACTGTGTGGAAAGACAACTCCAAGATGTTAAAATTATTGAATGGTAGGACATCAAAGACCAATGTGGATGATATATTTGATGAATTATATGAAGAAATAGAGAATACTGACGCCATATCTATAAAGCTCGGAAATGTGGTTGATGGAAGATGCGATGATGAAGAAATTGAGAATGAACTTTTACAACTAGAGACAAGTGTAAGGAAAGAAGAAGGAGAAAGCTCTAATTTAGAAACGGAAGTTGATAGTGTTAGAATGAAATTAAATTCATTAAAAATACCACACACAAAACCACAGAAAGAAAAGAAAACAAAAGAAGAAAACACTAACACAGAGATACGGATGGCATTACCTTCATGAGCAGTTCATTTTTCTAATTAGTTATAATTGTACATTAAAAAATACAGTATTTCTATTATATTTATCTATATATAACTAACTATTCTAATATAACAGTACCGTAGGTTGGGGGTATGAATTGTCTGAATTTAACACCCGCTTCCTTGAAAACCTTTTCACTGAATGCGTCCATACTATAACTTTGAGAATAAACGACTTCTGTTATGCCCATTTGAACTATTTTAATTGTACATGTAAGACAAGGACAGGTGTTACAGTATAGAACTGCATTTTCTTCAACTCTTGAACGACCTGCTTCTAGTAATGCATTCTCCTCAGCATGTAAACATAAGCAGGTTGATAGTCCGACACCGCTATTTTCAGCGGTAGGATGATTACATCTATAACAACCACCTTCATTACAATTTTTGCACCCTCTAGGAGTACCATTATAGCCTGTTGCTAAAATTCTGTTATTTTTGACAATAACACAACCGACTCTACGTTTCATACAATTAGATCTCATTGCTGCCAAATCTGCAAAATGCATAAAGTAAGAATCCCACTTTGGACGTAAACGTTCCGGATTCATCAAATTTATGTCCAAAAGCGAGTTTGATAACGATTTGAAATTTTTTGAGTTATTAATTAATTTAATCTTTGCTTCGTCTTGAAATTTATAATGTCTATTTTTAACTGATAATAAATGTTTGTCTGTAAGCCGGCAAAATTCTTCAAGAGTTGTATTGGGATTAATCAATTTAAATCTTTCAAATTTGATCAATAGAGAAGCATCTACACTAACTAATAGGAAAAAAGGTCTCTTAAGAAACATGTCTAAATTTGAAAGTTCAGAAATATCATGGAGCACAAAATTTTCCCTCCAATTTGTTGTGACATAATTCAACAGTTCAGCATCATCAGAACATAGCTTTAGTCTTGATGATTCTATATCAGTGTTCAGTTGTGTCAATTCGTCAGAGTGTGATTCGGTACCAACTAGCTGAAAACTTAATTTTTCACATAGAACTTTTATAACACCTTCGGTTCCACTACCGGGAGTCCCCACAAGTCCAATCAACATACTTTTTGAAATGATGTAATGATTATAAATTTTAAGCTTAGTGGAACAGAGAGATTGTATTAGAAAGAACTAAGCATGATTTTTTTTCTATTAGCTGCAGGTTTAGGATATAAGTTTCCCAATAGAGAAAAAAGAGAAAGACGCGTTAAAAATCGACGCGTCGTCATAAAATGGCGCAGATTGTTGTGAGTTTGTTTTTTGTTCCTGCTATTTTCGTTTTTAATCAAGTAGGTTTGGGATTGAAAGAAAGAGCAAAACCGGTACGGGGTCCAGACAACATCCAGTGAAATCAGTTAATTAAAAAGAACATGGATGATCTTGCAATTATGCGGGAGATTCCCTCCTATGGGATAAACAAAATTCAAGCATCTAAAGATGGCCAAATTTTAATTCAATCTAAGAATGGGTTTCTCATGTTAAACACGAACGCCAATTGCACCAATACAAAGTATTTATCAGATTTATACACATTATCAAGATTGAGTATATCTAGCGTGAATGGAAAGAATAACAATTTTTTTGCGAATGTTGTGCATAAGGGTACACCCAAATTTGCTGAATATAAATCTGCTTTCAATCATAATGACACGATATTATTTACCAACTTTTCAATTTCAGAATCAGGTGTTAGTCAAAATTTCAAGTGTTTATATCTAAGCGTTAGCGATTGTTATAATGGAATCATCTTTAATTACGAAAATGGGTCGCTGAATCCAATTGTTCAGATTAATGAAGAAATTGCTAAAATTGAAAATTTTAATATGAAGTCATTGTTAACAGAAGATGATATTCGTAAATTACGAATAAATTATGTGGCTTGGATGAAAAGTATTGACTACTGTAGCATAAAGGAACCTATTTGGCCCCTTACTACCAGTAGTTTATTTGTTTGCTTTACGGAGACAAATGAAAATTGGATTTATAAGTACAATAATATAAATAATACTATTTCAAGATACGCACCAATTAATATTGATATGAATTATCATGAAAAGGAATATGTATTATATGTGGATCAAACAGAATGGGAACGTGAAGCTAATGGCCCAGTTGATGTATACATATCCTATTTGGCTATTGCAACATCTAAGAATAGACTTATTATTAAGACATGTTCATTTGATATATCAAAGAAATCCTTAACTGTATTGGAAGATTTTAGAGTATTAGACATTGATGATTACATTGTTAGGATAAAGTGTTACAATTGTAATAATAAGCATATGTTGATTCTTGTTTTACCGCATTCTATTCAGATTATCAACCTTGTTGAAAATTTAAAAGAGCACAATAATTGTTTTGGGGTTAGTTTGGACAATATTGTTATTATGGATAATCTTATTCAATTTAGTTGTAATGATTTTCATACTCGTTGGGATTTGCTATTGACCAATAATTTTGGAGAATTAGTTCATCTCAGGTATGATATTCAAGACTCTGGTATTTCTGTTTTATTGAACAATAAGTATGATTATCATAAAAGAATTGAATCCGATGATTTGCCAATATTTGATAAATTGAATGATCTGACATTAAATGAAGCTATTGTTATCGACAGTTTAAGTCTGGACAGCACCTCTAATTTAATCTACATGTTGTATTCAAGTAGTTATATTACATCTAAGTTAGAATTTAGCAGTAATTTAAAGAAAGATAACAAGGCAATTGGGATGAACTTATCGATTGTTAAGAGCAGATTTGATAGCAAAGTATCCACTACAGATATTGATAACTTCAATTGTGTTTATTCATCACCGATGTATTGGAAGAGTATGAATTTGTTATTGCCTGGTCTTGAAGAATATTCTGCTAGTAATGAGAATGATACCGTCCATGAGATTGAAGAAAGTAGTAGCTTATTGAAGAATTTATTTTTAAATCCTAGCATAGATAAGGAACGATTACACAACGTTATTCACAATGATGCAGCTAACAGAAAATTTAGAAGCAAAATTCGACGTTTACTTGCAAGGGAGATATTGAAATTAATGGATAACGAAAAGTTAGATACAAGTAGCGAAGAAGATATGTTTATTTATTTTCAATACTGTAAACTACTAGGAAGGAAGATACCTGAGCGGTCTATTTGTAAGATGGTTGTTCAAAGTACTAATTTAATTGAAAGTTTTGACGTAGGATCTGTTGAAGACAGAGAGGTGGGTGTTATCCGGTCGATGGAAGGACATTACTGGAAGTTATGTGATGTAACGCTTTTACCGATAATGAGTCCCGTTATGAAGAGATGTAACACATGTGGAAGTATCCGTGTTGGAGGAGGTCACGGTAGCATTGTCGAATGGGTGTTAAGTGTCACTCCACTATGTGTTTTCTGTGGGGGCCGATACGAGTAACTGTTGTGTAGTGTATTTTAGGTAACCGTTTGTACAGTAGATCTATAGTCGATAGCCGATGGCCGATAACAGTGGCGACGCGACGGCGACGGAGGGGGGCTGGCTCTTTTTCGCGTGGCGTCAGGCGTAAGGGTTCTCCATTGGGCGAGTCTGGAGTCTGGAGTCTAGGGTCTGGAGTCTGGTGGTGGGTGTTGTCCGTTGGTGGGGGTTGGTGTTGGGGAAAGATGAAGAAGGACAAAGGCAAGACGCCGTTACTGAAGACACAAACAAAGGGAGATTTGCATTCGAATCGTTACTAAAAACCGCAAAAAGAATCCACGCTGGAGAAAGACCGACATTCAACGGCTATTATCATATTAGATTACAATAGACTCTAGATTACACCACCATCGACTCCTATCGACTCCTATCGACTTCTGACATATAATAAGGAAGATAGAAATAGAAAAGTACATCACAAGCATATATACAAAGGAATATGGATTCGGATACAGAAATCGGTTCCGAAATCCCCTTTAGAATGGACAATAATAACGAATTCTTTTTCGATTCTACCGAGCCTGATAACTTTAACGTGAATGCTTTCGGTAATGCCAACATCGCAAATCCTACAATGAATAATAATCACAATAACAATAGTCACTTGAAGAATCCACTTGATGATTTTGACAACCTGGATGGCCTGGAAAGTATGGATATGGATAATATAAGCAACAATTTAAATGAGAAAAATCTGATTGCAAAAGGCAACAATGCCACTAGTAGTAATAATAAAAATAGCAATACTGGCCCTAATAATCTGACTCTAAATATAAGCGATATTGATTCTTTGCATGTAAATCAAGATATGAATTTCAATACCTTGGGCATGGATATGGGAATCAACATGAACAATATGAACACTTTAAATATGAATAACTTGGACTTAACAAATACTAATACCAATACCAATAATAATATAAGTAGACCAACAAGCGAAAATTCAGATATTGGTGAAGGCACCAATATGTTTAATGATGGCAACGAAAAAGAAGATGAAAATGGTTATATAGACATTAATTCAAATACTGTCATTCACCCACCTTTAGAGAAGTCTTTAACCGCAAATTCCACTTCTTCATTAAAGCAAAAATCTTCTCCAAAGAGAGTACTTGATAAGAGACGAAGTAGTTTACCTGCTGATGAAAATGGTAATCAACAGAAAAGGACAAGAGCTTCTGGTGAAATGTTGGAGTATCTAATGAATGAATTTGCTAAAAATTCAAATCCCACAACTGCAATGAGAAAGGAAATTTCAAATAAAATAGGTATGCCCGAAAGATCTGTTAGAATTTGGTTTCAGAATCGAAGAGCAAAGGCTAGAAAAATGGAAAAATTAAGTCAAACGAATGATCCTGAAAGTCATGACAATTCAAATTCTTCATCAATGTCTAAAACCACATCCACCACCACAACTGCAGCATCAACTACAGTTCCAGCTCCAGTTGCAAATAGATCTGCCACTTCAAAATCTAATTTATCCAATACAGGTAATAAAATACCTAAGTCTATTCAAAGTCCGAATGATGGTATGAAAAATGCCCTCAATCAGCTTAATAACAATCTCCTGAAAGAAATTAATGGAAAATACTATATTATAGAATGTAAAAGTTTATCCGTTGGAAATTGGCAAAGAATAAGGTCAGGTTATGTTAAAGAAAATCATCTGAATAAGCTAACTAACTTATCCCCAAGATTACTAAGTGAAATCATGTCAACAACCGATTTGCTCGTGATATTGTCTAAAAAAGACAAAGAATTAAACTACTTTTTCTCTGGGGTTTTTCAAAATGAAAAGGTGCTATTCAGGATATTTTATCCTCTAGTTAGCATTTTAAAATGTTCCATTCTAAATCAAACTCAACAGATGAATAACAATGAAAATTTTAGTAATCCAGATTTCAATGATACCTTACTACAACTGGAATTAAGCTCAACTCCTCAATTTGCTGTCCATTTTTTACGTGATCCGGCGACTGGTAAAGAAAATGTAAATCAATGGTCAATTTGTGAAGATTTTAGTGAAGGCCAACAAGTTGCAACTGCGTTCATTGGTGATGGAGGTACTGGATTACCTCATATTTTGGCAGATGAATTAAACCGCTTAAAATATTTTAACTCTTTAATAACATCATTTAATAAACCAAGTGTTCCAAACAATCCTCCAACTTCAACTTCTTCATTTCCAGGCCCAACCCCCGAATCTCAAATTATTAATTCAACTCAATTTTCTCCTCTGAATCATAATAATTCAACCAATAATTCAACTCCTTCAAGTATTACTATGATACCTAATTATGCAGCTTTTCCTCAAAATACATTCACTGGCTTGAATTTACATGATGATGCTACTGTTGATAATGGTATATTAAATCCTGATTTGCTATATTCTTTAGATCAACCACAAAGAATCCAACAAACCCAACTTAATCAACAGCATACTCAACTTCAAATGCAGCAACTTCAAAGACAATTTCATATTCAACAGCAGCAGCAGCAACAGCAACGAATCTCCCAGCCACAATCCCAGTCACTTCAACATACTTCACATAATTTACAACAACATAGTAATACTCATAAGAATAATAATAATCAATATTTACTTTCTCTACAACAGAAACCTGGACAGAATTTACAACAATTACAACAATCATTGACTCAGTCTACACCAAATGATCGTTCTTTATACCATAGTCAAATGCCACAGAGGAACTTACAGCAACAATCACAAGGTGTTTTAACCCCATCCAATATTGCATTGGAGGGTTTATTCAATTCGACAACTGCCCTCGATAGTGATATAGGAGACAATAAATTAGAATCATCAGATTTAGATATATTTCGACAAGATAATCACCATGATAATGGTAATGATGAGGATGTATTGATAAGAGGAGATGAGGAAAATTTAACCAATAATGAGAATGAAGCAATTTTATTGACCACTAGAGGAGTTAATAATAACAATTTACGAGATGGATTGATGGATTCCGTAGGCAAAAATGTGGAAAATGATTTCATTAAACAACAAGAAGGTGATAATTTTTTTCTGGATGATGGAATCAACGGTTTAGGTTTCTAATCTAGTCGGTATTAGGAAAAATTGCCTAATTTGTATATCTATATTATTAATATTCTATTGAATTAAACATGTACTATAAGTACTGTGTAAAATTTTGAACAACTGTGTATTTCTATTTCGTTTCTAAGTTTATCTTTTTGTTTTTCGTTTTTCGTTTTGCATTTTGCAGTAAATAAATAAGCAATATCCAATTTATGGGGGTCAAGGAGGTGGATTACAGTGGTAACTATATACGGCCTAAGAAGCAAACAACCCCTAAGCAATATATAGTCTAGACTTATAACGTGAGCATATATATTTTTTAACGTTATCATGGCAACGTCTTTTTTACCTCTGAGACAAAATGAGAAATTGTGGCCCGCCGAGGCTCGGTTTACGCTCTAGGCCTCTACACTGCTTCACGTTTCACGTCATATATATGTTATATATATATAATCTTCCTGAAGGCGAGTTAGAAACAAACAAATTGTGAAACTTGTTAGTGTTGAAGCAATACTCAGTAAACGACATTTATACAATATATTGAACCACAAATAGCAAATATCGAATGTCTTGATTGTGAGTTCTATCTGGTTACACGACAGACCATTATATAAATCACTAAAAGTGGGGGCACCTTGCACGAGAGCTTGACACAAAGTTGAATAGCGGCGTTGCTAATTAAACTTTTCAAACCTTATTTGGGTAATTCCTTTAAAGGGGCGTTCGTATTTGGCAGTATCCATGTCCCTTTTCTAATTCATATTGGACGATCTTGAATGCAAAGAAATGTTGCTTGCAATCAATGAATGTGTGTGTATTGATGTTACATGTAACACACAAGGCAAAATTCTCACACCTGACTTTCTTTCGTCAACATGGATCACATATTCACACCACAAAAATATCTCCCTTTAAAATAATAAAGTTAAAAATGAGCGGCATCAGATGAATCAAGAAAAAAACGTCATAACAGATCAATTTCTGTAAATAATAGAAGTTATAACGGGTGATTTACACATTATATTTTAAAAGTCGGGTTAATAGTTGTAAATTACTATTTTGCTTTAAGCTTTTTTATGTAGTTAATTTCTTTCGACAAATTTAACACTCCACTTAGTGTATAATTACTAATTTTTGTCGGCATATATCCTTTAATTTTTATTTATGGACTTAAATAGAACATGCGATGTAAATTGACGTATGTAAATGCATAAATCAGACGTACAGGATCCTTAAATATTGTTTTGATTGGTTCGATTTACTTTACCAACTGCGGTTGGAGGTCTGGTTAAGCAATATTATTACAAATGTTGCATAAGATTTTGATCTGCAGCTCATCAAACTTTGCAATCATTCCTGTATGAAAATTATTCAGTTCCCAGATTCAACCATCAAATGCTGGATGCTGTAGAGTTTGGTTTTGTTTCAATTAGTACTACTAGTTTAAAAATATCATGTTTTCAAATAAATGCCTTGCTCGGATCAGCAGACGGGAATAAATTGTCAATGTTTGTTTCAATAAAATTTTACACATTTATGCAAAGGAACGGTTAAACCTATATCATTTGAGTCAGTCCAAAGTCTATAAAAGAAGCCAATATTTCCTTACTTTCCTAGTTCTGAATCCTTCTCCTTCACCTCATTCAATCTCTTACCTTTCCTTCCTCTTTCTCCAAGCAATATTTATATAAATATTCTAAGCAACAAACAACAAACAAAACAATTTTAACTAACAATGGGTGATACCAAATGTACATGTTCTTCAACTTGCTCTTGCCATAAGGGTAAACATACTTGTGGTTCTTCCTGCGGTTCCAAGTGTTCCTGTGCTGCTTGCCACCACAAATAAAATTGGTTAATAATATGAATGAGAGGTCGCATTGGTTTAAGTCTGAACAACTTCTTTACTTTTTCATAACGTTATGAACATTTTTAAGATGAATGGATTTTAATTTATTATTTCCATTTATTTATTTTATTTTACATTTCACTTCTCGTTGACTATCTTGGAAAGATATAATCAACAATTGAATTTGTAGAAAACTCTTTTTATACTGTTTTCTAGTTATTGTTTAACTCAATTTTTTTATATATGATTAATGAACTTAAGAATTGCAAATTTCTAGCTGATCGTGTAAACGGCATAAATTTATTTAACTTTAGAGGCTGAGACAATTAAGATGTAGGGGTTCAAGATTTAGGTTTGTACCTGATGGTGAGATTTCATTAGAGCTAACAAAAAGTAATGAATTATAATTTACAGCTCAATTGGGAAAATCATATAATAATTTTAAGCTTAAAAGCAAGTTTTTGATGTAACGAAACACAGAGGACGGACACCAGATCCAACTCTCCCATGTTCAGCCTCCAGCATCAAATCCACGCTTACTCCTTATATACCTTATACGTTCGTTTGGTATTTGGTAGCGCGTCCTCATTTTCGATTTTGGCCTCTGGCTTCTGGTTTCGTGGTGGACAACAGGTCTGCGATCTGGGGACGTCATGCGTGCAGTATCCAGCACAAGATAGACACACAGCCAACAGATACGACTTATATCATAATGACTTTAGCTAGAAAAAAAAGAGGAAGTAGTATCAGTAGCAGCAGTAGCAGCAGTAGCAGCAGTAGCAGCAGCGATCCAGAAAGCAGTTCTTTGGCACCAACGTCCAAAAGAAGACGCGTCAATATTGCACAACACCAAGTAGCAGCGGACAGTAGTGACGAAAGTAGCAGTGAAGATGATGGAGATGATGAAGAAGACAGCGAAGAAGGGGAAGAAGAAGAACAAGAAGATGATGGAGAGGAAGAACAAGAAGAAGGGCATGCCACACAAATGAAAAAAATGAATGAGAATGAGGCATTCAAAATGTCCGATCAATATCGTCAATTGGGGGAAGAGCTTGCGGGACAAAGAGCACAACTTACAACCGAAAATGGTGTTAAAGTGGTGAGCAACACATTAAAAGTAGTTGAAGAATTATTTGAAAATGTGAAATCGTCTTCTAATACCGTTATTATTGCTAAAGATTCTGCAACTTTAAAAGAAATTGGTGAACAAGCCAAAATTGCAACTCAAAATGTCAAATTTGGTCAAAGTGAGAAGATAATTAAATTTGAATTCTTTGTCTCAAGTTGGATGGCATGTTTTGGTACTACTAGAACACAAAGACATGGAAATTTTAACAATAATTCAAGTATACCGGAATATAATTGGTCTAATGCCGGTTTATTATTCAATAGTATGAGTAAGCATATCATGGGTTGTGATTTCTTACTCGGTCCATTAGAAATTGAAAAGAAGAAACGTACTGTTCGACAAAGATTAGTTGATGATTCTAAAAAAGGAGAAGTTAAAAAGGCCAATTTGAAAAGTGCAAATGATGTTGTTAATAAAGATGCTAAGGACGATACACATAAAGCTGCAGAGAGATTATTTCAAAGGTTTCAACAACATGGTAAAAGGATTTCTTTGTTTGAAGCTGTGTTACATCCTAATTCTTTTGCGAAAACTATAGAATGTCTCTTTGTCTGTAGTTTTTTAATTAACAATGGTCATCTCATTTTGGATAAATTTGAAAATGGTATACCATATGTTGAAGTTAGAGATTCTGAAAACGTCAAGTTACAACATCGATATAAGACTAACGATGATGGTAAAAGTCATGTTGTTTTCAGTTTAGATGAAGCTACATGGAAGCAACTAGTTGAAGTCTATCAAATAAATGTGCCATTTTTTACAAATACAGATCTATAAATATAATTTTTAATGCAAATTCATGTACAAGTTTGGTCTGCTAATGATTATTTTTTGTTTCCACCCAACCCTCTAGCTCTAACAATTCCGTAATGGGCCATTTTCTAATAACTGTTGTACCAATATCTGTGGTGTATCCCTGTTCATATAATTCTATACCTGCCCAGCCAATCATCGTGGCATTATCGGTACAAAGATTCGATGCAGGAAAATAGAAATTTTTAATACCAAAAGGTTTTAATTGTTCAATGAGCATTTCTCTAAGGTAAAGATTTGAACTTACCCCACCAGAGCAGACGAAGCTATCTATATTTTCAAGTTTGTGTATTTTAAGAGCCAATTTAATCTTGGATATCATATGTTGGAAAATGATTTGTTGAAACTTAAATAATAATCTAACTCTGGTTTTATCATTATTAGGAATCTCCGAATTATAAAACTTTTTTAACGTATTTTTAACTTGAGAATTAAACGAGGCAAATGAATACTGTAATGAATCCACCCTATCCCATTGATTTAGCATTGGTTCTTTAATCATAATATCAACCGGTTGATTCCACTCCTCTTTATATCGATTAAGTAATTTTTCAACTTCTTTACCAATCATATTACCAGTGATACCCAATTCTCTACCACATTTATCCAACGCATCCCCGGCGGCAATATCGACAGTATCTACCAATATTTCATGCTGGGTTAGGCTATGTGACAATACACACATTGTATGGCCTCCACTAACAAGCAAGCTTAAAAATGGATATTTTGGTTCAATACCGTTACTTTTCATTCTAACGACTAATAGATGGCCAAGCATATGATTAACCCCAACCAATGGGATTTTCCAAGCAATAGATAATCCACACGCCAATTGATAACCTCCAGCTAGTGAACCAACCATACCGGGTCCTCGAGTTGCACATATCAGATCCGGCTTAGTTTCAGGAGTATTCCATTTATTATCAATAATCATTTGATTTACCAATTTTGAAATGTATTTTCGATTATGATTGGCAGCTGCAGTAGGAACAACACCTCCTGCAGAGACAGAATTCAAAGTCTCCTTTCTTTCATCAATGACCTTAGGCGCTTCATCTTGTGAATATCGATCTAGAAGTGTCACACAGGCATCATCACATGAAGTTTCAATTGCTAGGACTTTATATCCACGAAGATGATACTTTGTGAGAATTCTGGCTATTGGTCCTTTGGATAAATATTTTTGCAAGAACATAATAGAGAAAATATGAATGAATTAGAGTGATTGTTTTATTGGCAAGAACCCGATGGGTTGAAACTGGAGGGTGCTCCATGTATGAAACCTCAATGAACAATCTGAAAAATAGAGAATAGGAAATTCATGTGGCCACCGGCTGCCGGATTTTGCGTCGAGCGACGTGGAGCGGAGTGCGGCCTTTGAAAACGGGAAAGAACATTATTTGCTCTCTGAAGCCGATAGTGGTATATAGGATGGGGTATGGAGACGGACTTGAAGTTATGTTCATTCCGCCACTTTTTCCTTCTTTGACACCCTTATAGCATTTCAGCAAACAAGAATATCATGGATAAGTTTACAGAAACAATGACTCCTCTACAGAATGAGGCAGATACGGAGAGAGTTAAAGAAATCGCCATCAAATTCTATGATGAAGAACATAATTTGAATTCCAAAGATAGGGAACAGCTTTATGTTTTCTTTGAACAACAATGTCGTAGAATGTTACTTGGATTTTCATTTGGTGTTGCAATTGGAGTTGCAGCTCCCTTTATAGTGAGAAAAAAAGGTACATTGGTGCATCCCGGACTTCCCGTTTTAGGTGCCGTATTAGGTGGATCAATTGTGCCCGGATTAGTCAATCACTCAATATATAGGATGCAGGTTGAACAATTTAAAAATAAATTTGGAGAAAATTCACCGATTTGTCAAACTATAGCGAAAACTCCTGATCCAATTACTAAATCTGTTTTTTGGTCTGCCTATTTTAAAAAATCCAGTGCTGATCCTAATTTTAGATTAAAAGATCCAAGGACCGTTGTCAATTCGACCAAATATTTTTCTTTGGAAGATAATCCAAAAATTCCACCATACGGGAAACCGGGATATTATAAAAGTGATTCACCAACTCCACCACAAACTTTAAATGAACAATACCTAAGCGGGTGGGATAAAGTTAGAATGCAAAAACAGGAATCCCACGCTACAACTGCTTCAACTTCAAATATACAGAGTAGTATACAACATGAGGGGTTTCAACAAGAAACTTCTGAAGATGACGTCTTTGGTTTATCCTCATCAACGCCATCTTATGCAACGCAAACTGAACCTACAACTTCCATTCGTAATCCATCATTTGCAGGCGAGACTTCCGCCGCTACACAATCTTTTGGTTCTGTCAGTGATGAATCTAATGGAGAAACGGGGACAAAAACCGTATCTGATTTTTTGCATTTAGATAATGACCGTTTGATACAACAACAGAGTGCCAGTGGGAGTGCTTGGGAAAAGGTGAGACAGGGATCCCAACGACAATAGAAATCATCTTTTGTGACTTTATTTTTTAAAAAATTAACGTTTGACATTTTCAGATTCAGATGTTTATTTGTTCATGTAACTAAATAACCGTATATTTATCGTTTCTTTATAAAGTTTAAATAATTTCAAAGAGAAAACTGCAGCTGGCGCCGCCTTATTTTTACTGCCAATTTTAAATGTGGAGTGTGAAGCTCTCGACTCGAGGGATAGTGTGGGGAAGTGATTTATAAAGAAAAGTGGCAGGATTATCAATTATTGGGCTTTGAAAGATTCAAGGAGAGAAACTGGTGACATGATTGACATCAACAAACTATTTGGGAAGGATAAAGAGGAGGCAGTTGCGTTTTACAACGAAGAACACGATTTGACCCCAGACCAAAGACAAGAGCTATCACAGTTTTTTGAAGGCACGTACAAGACGACAACTGTTGCCAAATCTTTCATGGGTATAGCTGCAGGATTGACAATGGTTTGGTTGGCACGTCGTAAGAGAAGAATTAGCCCGTTATATGCAATGCTTGGAGGTATTGGATTATCTGCCTTTGTTTTCAGTTACATGACACCTACAATCTATGAAAATAAGGTACAGGAATTGGAAAAGAGATTCGGAAATGATTCCAAGATCTTGAAAGTCGTCAAAGTCACACCTCAAGGTGCCGAATATTCTTACTTCTGGCAGGAATACTTCAATAATTCTATATTGGATGATACAATCAGATTGAAGGATCCAACCGGGGAAAATGCCGGTCACCGAGAATGGTGTACTGACAAAGACTCGGCATGGCAGAAACTCAGGGAAGAGGAGGCGGCAAGGAGGAAGGAGCAGTAGTGTATACCTAACGTAACGTAGACAATTGTCAATTGTCGGGTAGATAGATAGATAAACCAACTTTTTAAAAAAAGTAATGCCTAGCATATACCCAGTACCCAGTAAGCCCTGCAGCCAATGAGAGCGAGCGATCCCGATCTGTGTGAGGGAGATTCATCTTTCACGTTTTACTTGTTACATTTTACAACGGACAGCGGATACACTGCGTAATGCGGAGAGGACAGTGGACATCGGGTTGATTATTTATATATATTATCTACCATTTGACTTCTGGCTGATTAAGTTCCCACTTAAGAAAGTTTTTCTTCATAGACAGGCATCATGTTACCACTCTGTGCATTGAAAAGGGTCTCCACAAAACCCCTAATAAACACATTACCTCTGAAAAGGTGTTTTTCAACACAGAAATCATCTACTATCTTACAATCTAAAATATTACCATTACCAAGCTCAACTTTCCTACTATTCCTTGCCATCGGTCTAGGTGCTTATTCATTAGATGCAAGATCAGCTGCAAATGAATACCTTTGGTGTCCTTTGATCAGATTTTTCACAGATGCAGAGGATGGACATAAGTTAGGTATTAATTTATTAAAATTGGGTATTTATCCACGTGTTTTCAACGATATCGATGATTCTTGCCTGAAAGTTAATGTTTTTGGTAAAACATTATCGAATCCAATTGGTATGGCTGCAGGTTTTGATAAACACGGTGAAGTAATTGATCCTTTATTTAATTTAGGTTTTGGTTATGTTGAAATCGGTTCAATTACACCATTACCTCAACCGGGTAATCCAACACCAAGATTTTTCAGATTACCACAAGATGAGGCAGTTATTAATAGATACGGTTTCAACTCTGTTGGTCATTTAGAAGTTTTGTCAGAATTGAGGAAAAGATTTTCAAATTTACTTGCTAAACATCCAAATGCTACATTAAATTCTTTCAGAGATAATAAAATGTTGGCAATTAATTTAGGTAAGAACAAAACTGGTGATGAAGTCGAGGATTACATTAAAGGTGTCCAAAACTTTGGTTCCTATGCAGATGCATTGGTTATTAATGTCTCATCTCCAAATACCCCTGGTTTAAGGGATTTACAAAATGAATCAAAATTGACAAATTTGTTAACTAAAGTTGTCAATGAAAGAAATCAACTTGAAGGTGAATTGATTGATCCATCTAGAAAACCCCCTATTTTAGTTAAAGTTGCCCCAGATTTAACAGAACCTGAAATTAAATCAATTGCACAATCTGCTAAAGATGCTAAAATAGATGGTATCATTCTCTCAAATACTACAATTCAAAGACCAGTTGATCAATTGATTACACAATCAACCGTTGTAGATGAAACTGGTGGGTTATCTGGTAAACCATTGAAACCAATTTCTCTTAAAGCTTTCAGAATACTAAGAAAATACACCAAAGATTCGGATTTGGTGCTTATCGGTTGTGGAGGTATAAGTAACGGTAAGGATGCTATTGAATTTGCCAAAGCTGGTGCAACATTTGTGGAATTATATACGGCATTTGCATATAAAGGTCCAGGTTTAGCTAGAAAAATCAAAGATGAAATAACAGCAGAATTGAAAAAGGAAGGTAAAACGTGGATGGAAATTGTCGGATCTGATGATAAATGATTTACTAATACTATACTAGACAGTTTTTCCTTTATACAAGCATACTTTTATACAGTGTTTATGGTGTTTACACCGTATATATATATATATATATATATATATATAAAGTAATAAATTAAAAAAGACACTAGTTTAATGATCCAATATAGAACAAAAATCCAAGAAGTACAATCATGAAGCAAAAATCTGTGAAAAAACTCTTTATTAAACCATATGATGTCAATATCGAATTAGCATATCCAAAACTACTTATATCAAATGATAAAATTGTATGATTTGGGAAAATGGAAAGATAACTTAGAAGTAAGTAGAAGATACCTAATATTACTTCGGTCCATAAAAATTGGATCCAAAGCTTAGAATTTGCGGGAAAGATATATCCATAGCCTGAACCAAATCCTTCAACACTTTGCATGACTAAAATAGATACAATGATAAATCGGATAATGACATAACTCGACTTAAATAGTTTAGCTTTAGCCAATTCCAATCTAGTCTTTTCAACTTGTTGTGCTTGGGGATTCATACCGAGCATACCAGACATTCCTGGCATTCCTGGCATTCCTGGCATATTTTGAATACTTTTAAACATCTCCGACATGTCTGTACTAAAGAGTGTATCTGGGTCTGCAGAATTGATTCCCAGACCATGTGCATGTCCATGACCGCTGTTTTCATTAGCAGAATTTTGTAAGATTTTATTTAATAGGTCCTCCATCTCCTTTTCAATGGCAACATCTGATTCAAATTCTTGTAGTGGAGAATTTGAACTCTCTATCGATATATCCGGATTATCTATGTAATCTATTGAAGGAACGGGGGGATCTGCGAAGAGTTCATTATCATCATTAACATCATTAACATCTGAGAGAATAGTGCTGATCCTGTTGTCGTTTTTTGTAGTAGATGTTTTATTAATTCTCGATTTCACACCATCAACGTCAGCAGATACTTTATTGGTCCCAGTAGTGGATTGCATCGTGTCTATATTTTCAGAACTGTCGGTTGCAAAACTCTTTGGAGGATTCTTCACCCCAGAGCCTGCAAAGATCTGGTTCAGTCGGGATCCTCCCTGTGCCATCTTGGCAGCTCTTCTTTCTCTTTGTAATTTTCTTTTCTCTGCCGCTGTTAGTCCTTCTGACATATCTGTTGCCTTATCTCTGTCCCTATTCTCCCCTACTCTTCACTTCCCATCAACAGAACAGTAGTTCATTTCAGCAAAAAAGCACACTTAATTCACCGCCGTTCGTGAAAACCCCAGACCGCAAACCACAGAACTCACTCTTAGTCCTCAATTCTCAGTCCTCGGGACAAACTCGTGCTTTCTTCTTTCCTGCATATATAGTTTTTCTTCTTCTTCGATTTCTGTTCTCAGCGGATCACGATAAGGAGTGTATCTACATTCTATAAATTTAACCATACCTACATCTTATATATTCAATGTCAGGTGGTGATTCTTTTGTTAGCCATGTTGAATCTGCGGGCAGAGATTCAGGTAATGCTGGAAATGACAATATTACCGAGACAGATGCAGCTAGAAAACATCAGGAAGATTTGAGAAAATTATATGAAGAACCAACGAAAATTCGTCTGTTGATTTATGATCTCATTTTATGGGGGTTCTGTGTTGTTTTTGATTGTTTTTTTAGGGAAATAAGATCAAGAGGTGGATTTAAGGTTCCCAAGAAGGATTCTCTTATTTTTGTTGCAGCTCCTCATGCCAATCAATTTGTCGATCCAATCATTTTAATGAGCCAAGTTAAAAAAGCATCAGGTAGAAGAGTTTCATGTTTAATTGCAGAAAAATCGCATAGACGTAAATTTATTGGTTTAGTTTCAAGATCTCAAATTTCAATTCCTGTCAAACGTGCTCAAGATAATTTAAAAATGAAATCTGGTACAATTAAATTGGATCCTCAAGATGATCTTCATATTATTGGTGAAGGAACACATTTCTTGAAAGATTGTCAATCAAAGGGATTATTATCATTCCCAAAATCTCTGGGCACTGGTATCATTGATAAGATTGTTTCAAATACTGAACTTTACTTGAAAAAACCCTTCAAATATTCCTCACAGAATGCAGAAATTGAAGGTAAAAAATTGTTTGAAGTTGGTACAAAATATAAAGCGGCTGATAAAATTGATCAATCAGAAGTGTATGCACAAGTTTTTGAACATTTAGCCCATGGTCATTGTATAGGTGTTTTTTCTGAAGGTGGGTCACATGATAGACCAGACTTATTACCATTAAAAGCCGGTGTTGCATTGATGGCATTGGGTGCAATGGATTCAACACCTGGATTGAATGTTAAGATTGTTCCTGTTGGTATGAACTATTTTCATCCTCATAAGTTTAGATCAAGAGCACTTTTGGAATTTGGTGACCCAATTGAAATTGATGACTCCTTATTAAAAATGTATCATAACAATGATACATCATCTGAAGCTGTTAAAATCTTACTTAATAATATTACCAAAGGTGTCAAGGCCGTTACTGTTACTTGTCCCGATTTTGAAAGTTTATCGGTTGTTCAAGCAGCCAGTAGATTGTATTCAGATAATTTTAAAAGTAAATTATCGATTTCTTCCATTGTTGAGATGAATAGAAGATTATTACAGGGATATCTACATTATAAGGATACACCAGAAATCCAAAAATTGAAAGATGAAATTATGGATTATAATGAAACATTGAAAAGTATGAAAGTTCCAGATCATTTGGTTGGTAAAGCCATTGTTAGATCTAAAATTTCCATCTTGTTTGAATTGATTCAAACGTTTACACAAGTTTTAATTTTAGGTATTTTAGCATTACCTGGTATAATACTATTTTCACCAGTTTTCATTGCAACTAAAAGAATCTCTGAGAAAAAGAGAAGAGAGGCCCTAGCTGGTTCGACTGTTAAAATTAAGGGTAACGATGTTATTGCTACATGGAAAATCCTTGTTAGTATGGGATTTGCACCGATATTATATACCATTTATTCTTTAATTGGAATCAGGATTGTTCACATTTATTATCCATCAGCTTCTAAACTTTTTGCATTTTTAATCTTTTATATGTTGTCTGCATCAGTTACATATTCGGCATTAATTTTTGGTGATAAAGGTATGGATTTATTTAAGGAGAGTAGAGCTGCGTGGTTGATGTTAACCAATCAACAAGGATTTAAAGATTTAAAGACACAAAGGGATAAATTGTCGTTGGATATTACTGAAACGATCAATCAATTTGGACCACAATTATTCCCTGATTTCAACTTGTTGGATTATGAAAAGAAATTAGAATTAAAGAAGTTATTAAAACGTGAAAGAAAGAAGAGACATTCTCAAAAAATGGAGAAGGGTTTAACAGAAGAGGAGGAATTGGAAGAATTGAAAACGCAAGAGTTGAGACGTCGTAGAAGTGAGAAAAAAGAGGCCAATAGAATCAGCGGAATAGAAACCAATCGAAGTAGTGATAAAAAGTTTAGAATGACACAGAATACTCCTATCATTAATAATGACGATGTGTCATCAAGTGCAGGATTATCCAGTACTTCACTGAGTGATTTTGATGTAACATCGGGATCGGGTTCTGAATCTGAATCGATTTACATGTCATCTGAGGAGAAGTCGAAAACTTTGAGTACTATTAAAGATCAACTCATAAGGGAGAACAGAGAAAGAGAAACATGATTGTATCATTTATCTATTCAATTGCTTGGTTGTTTTACTTTTATTATTTTATTTAATTTTAATCTATTTTGTTTCTTTTTGTTTTGTTTTATTATATTTGTACTATTACCATCAATAATATTACAGATCTTTACAGTCTAAAGTTATAGAGAACTAACTTTGGTAAAATTTGATTCTACATATACATATTTATAGTAGCTATATATATAAATTTTTTAATTTATATTATTACTTGTTCTGGAATTCAAAATAAATCAGAATAAATCAGAATGAACTCCAATTCCAATCGAGTGGAACATTTTGGGTATCCAAGTTAGCATCTTTATTGTTATTATTTGTATTTGTTTTCTTTAAATCTTTACCATTAGTACCTAAATTATGATCTCTTGTTGTATGATCTAAAACATATTCTTCATATTTTTGGAAACAACTAAGACAAACTTTACATAAATATTTTTTATCATTTGAATTTTCTTCATCCGTATTATTATCATCATTTCCATTATTTCCATCCCAGTTACTACCGAAAAGTGTGAATTTTGCATCTTTATCCAAATAAATATAATTTTGTAGACAATCGCCACAAAAGATATCACCACAGGCTCTACAATGATGTTTCCTTCTAGTTCCTGTCAAATAATTGAATATTTTCCCACATTGAGCACAGTTAAATCTTGAACTATCCGGTTTCCAATGAGCTCTTGTTGGACCATCAATAAATTTATTTGAATTTCTACCTGTCATATAATTCCAATAATCCATAATTGAGGATGCCGTTGATCTGATGGAAATTGAAGAGCTTGTCTTGGAAACAGTTGGACGTTGTTCCGTTGGTAATTTATGAACATCAAAGCCCATTTCTAATGACTGTGGCGTTCCAACGACTCCTAGATTTTTGGTAACACGTAAAACTGCAGGAGTGTATAGCGGACGTTGTTGATCATTTATTTGTTTTAAATAAGGATTTGACAAATCACGAAATGGAGATTGTGTTCTCTTTGGTGGAGAAAATGCGAGTTGAGCATCATTTGTTGAATTTGCATTGTTGATAAGGTTAGTTGTAGCCATAGTAGTAGTAGTAATTGTTGCAATTGTTTTTGTATTGTTGTTGTTTATTATGCTTGACATTAATGGGATATTTCCTTTATTATTTAAAATATTCTGAGGAACATTGTTTCCACTTGTACTTCGACTTGAATTTATTGAACTATTATTTCTATCGGAATATATTTGAATAGTTGATCTATCTAATGATCTAGACTTATCTAAAGATAAAGAGGAAGAGTTTAATGGAGCCTTGCTTTTCAATGAATTTGGATTAACAGGGGGTAATTTTTGGGAAAGAGGAGCAGTTGATTTTGGACTCATTGGGGACATGCTTTTGGAAACACCATTTGAAGAATTATCTGAGGATAAATCAAGCATATGAAGTCTCTTAAAATGATCCATCTTTTTCTGTTCCAATTTTTGTTCATATAATTGTCGTTGTTTAACTTGCAAATCCTCTTTAGAAGTTTTATTCAAATCCATATTCAAATTTATCTGTGATATTTTCTCTGTTGTGGTATCAATATCCTCATTTTTACTGTTACTATTACTATTACTATTTTCAAAGGAAGATTTAGATAATTTTGTTGTGTCTTCGTTTAAATCATTGGAAGTATGAGGAGTTAATGACTTTGTTTCTGATTTTTCAAATAATTCAGGAAGGGGGGTTATCACTGTGTTTGCGTCATTATCGATACTATTTTGAGCATGATGTTTTGCTTGTGGTTTCAACGACAAATCCAAATCCACAGAGCTAGGTTTGGCATGATTATTATTATTATTATTATTATTATTATTATTATTATTATTATTTGCCAAAATGACACAGCTATTGTTGATCAGTGAATTGTTGGTGCACATAGTACTATTAAAAGGGGGTATTATATCCTCTTCAGAAATTCCAATTTTCATTTGATTTTTCGGAGTATATTGTTGGTGTGGTGTTGCTGCAAGGGTAGTGGTAGCCATAATTTGATTTTGATTTTGATTTTTTGGTTGTCGATTCGGGTTGTCCTTGTTTGCGTTTATCTGTTTGTCAGTGTCAGAAGATGATATTCCTTCGAATGCAGCGGTATAGTTCTCACTATTCATGGGCTGAAGGTTCAGGGAGGAATGGGTATTTGTGGATGTCATCTTGAGGGCAGGATGCTCCTTTTAAAGAATTTTTGAATAATAATATAGAAATTTGGGAGGGTGGGGAGAGGAGGGAAGCAAGATAAGGGTGGCCGAATAGCATAGGTATCGGGGAGAACCGGGAATCGATATGGTTGCTGCTATCATCGATGACCGGGATGCCTGAAGGGTGGAGGGTGACTGCAGAATACTTTTTTCATGTAGCAAGCACATTTTCTCTGTTTCTGCGAGTCGGCGACGCGTCGGCGACGCTTGTGAAGAAGAAGTGGACACGTTCTCTGGAGGCTCTTTGGAGGCTCTTTGGAGGCTCTCTGGAGGCTCTCTGGAGGCTCTCAATTCTCGAGTGTCAATTTCTGGCGCGCTGACATGAATCTGGTGTTTTCCGTGTCGGGGCGTTTTTGCAATGGGGGAACAGTAGAGATGGCACTTGGAACTTGGAACTTGGCACTAGGGGAAAAAACACACGGAGTACTCTGGGTATAACAGACACTGGAAATCGGAAAACAATGCTCTTCTCAATTGACGACGACGGTTATGTCCGCATGGACGCCCACCTGCTCTCCATCCTTAAACTGCTCATCCAAACAGCCATCTTTCTCTGTATCTCCGGCGCAGCAATAGGGTCAAGGTTGTTCTCCGTCATCCGTTTCGAATCAATAATCCATGAATTCGATCCTTGGTTCAACTTTAGAGCAACAAAATATTTGGTCACTCACTCCTTTTACAAATTCTTGAATTGGTTCGATGATAAAACTTGGTATCCATTGGGTAGAGTAACAGGTGGTACTCTATACCCTGGTTTGATGGTCACCTCCTCCGTTATTCACAACTTATTGGCTAGATTGGGATTCCCAGTAGATATTAGAAATGTTTCTGTCATGTTGGCTCCCGCATTCTCTTCTTTAACTGCTTTGGCTACATATTTATTTACCATTGAAATCACTTCAACTTTACCAGTAATGAACAAGAGGAAAACTCCCGCCCTATTAAGTGCAGCTTTCATGTCGATCGTACCTGGCTATATCTCCAGATCCGTGGCAGGTTCCTACGATAATGAGGCAATTGCAATTACATTACTAATGGTAACCTTTTATTTTTGGATTAAAGCTGTTAGATTAGGTTCCGTCTTATATGCTTCAATTACCGCCCTTTGTTACTTTTATATGGTTTCAGCATGGGGTGGTTATGTCTTTATTACAAATATGATACCATTGCATATTTTCATCCTTTTATTAATGGGTAGATTCAATTATAAATTATATACTAGTTATTGTACCTGGTACTCTCTAGGTACTTTAATGTCAATGCAAATCCCATTTGTTGGTTTCCTACCAATTAAGTCAAATGATCATATGGCAGCTTTCGGTGTTTTCGGTTTATTACAATTGGTGGTTTTAACAAACTATTTCAAAGAAACTCTATCCCCAAAGAGATTCTATAATTTAATGATTGCTTTTGGTTTATTGGTTTTCTCCCTGGGTATCTCCGGTTTAATCTTAGCAACTAAATTGGGTTGGATCGCTCCATGGACGGGTAGATTCTATTCATTGTGGGATACAAATTATGCAAAAATTCATATTCCAATTATTGCATCAGTCTCTGAACATCAACCAACTCCTTGGTCTTCCTTCTATTTTGATCTGAATTTCCTTATTTGGTTATTCCCAGTGGGTGTCTATATCTGTTTTAACGATTTATCAGATGAATCCATCTTTGTCATTGTTTATTCCGTCTTGGGTTCCTATTTTGCAGGTGTTATGGTTAGATTGATGCTTACATTGGCTCCAATTGTCTGTGTCTGCGCAGCAATTACAATAGGTAAATTATTTGATATTTATTTGGATTTCACTTCCTTTTCATCAAAGAAGACAAAAGAATTAAATTCACAAGTTAATCCAAATAACAACTTGTTAAATTTGATTTCCAGATTGGCAGTTATTTCAACTTTCACTTTTTACCTCTTCTTCTATGTTAAACATTGTATTTGGGTCAATTCCAATGCATACTCTTCACCATCTGTTGTTTTGGCTTCTAAAAATAGAGATGGTAGTGCAGCAATTATTGATGATTTCAGGGAAGCCTACTATTGGTTACGTATGAATACTGATGAAGATGCCAAAGTTATGGCTTGGTGGGATTATGGTTATCAAATCGGTGGTATGGCAGATCGTACAACTTTTGTCGATAACAATACCTGGAATAATACTCATATTGCTACTGTCGGCAAGGCTATGGCAGTAGATGAAGCTCAAAGTGAGGTTATTATGAGAAGATTAGGCGTGGATTATGTTTTGGTCATTTTCGGTGGTATGATTGGCTATACTGGTGATGATATCAATAAATTTTTATGGATGGTTAGAATCTCAGAAGGTATATGGCCTGAAGATGTCAATGAAAGAACTTATTTTACTGAACGGGGTGAATATAGAATTGATGATTTGTCAACCCAAACAATGAGAAACTCGCTAATGTATAAAATGTCTTATCATTCATTTGGTGATTTATATGAGGGAAGAGATCCGGTCGATAGAGTTAGACAGCAAAAGCTAAGTTCACCATATGCAAAATCTATCCATTTGGATGTTTTGGAAGAAGTATTTACAACTGAAAATTGGTTGGTGAGAATCTATAAATTGAAAGATCTAGATAACTTTGGTAGAGATCTAATTCAAATAGGTGAGGATTCTCGTAAGGAACTCACCCGTAGGCAAAAGAGAATGCAAACCAAAGTGAAACCAACTCTTGACCTTAGAGTGTAATTTTTGTTGTGTTAATATATATATATATATATATATATCGTATAACTATTTATATATCTATATTTATTTAAACTTGTTTGTCACTGTTCGTTAGATGCCACATTGAAAACCCTGAAAACTCAAAAGTTGCTTATGTCAGCACTTTTTTTTTTTTTTTGAATTTTACATTTTTTGCTTTTTTATTTTCTCGCAATTTTTTTTTCTTGCGAGAAGACGTGAATTAAAAAAAATTTTCTAAACTTAAAATGTTTGCTTCCCATAAACAAGTCACCTATTATTATTAATAGCTTACACTCTTGAAATTTGTTTCGTTCTTTCCCCGTATTCCTATTGAAAGCCTTTATAATACACATTCAATCAATTTAGAAAAGTATTGTTTTGTTGTGTCCGTGTTCAATTGAAATTACTGGGGGTTTGAAAAAGAAGCGAAAAGAAAGAAAAAAAACATTTCAATCACGATATCACAGTAACAAAAGTAAAATAAATATAAATTTAAAGTTTAGTTATAATTATATTCATAATTAAAATAAAATATTATAAAATAGAATCATGAAATACGTTGTCGTCTCGGGTGGTGTCATCTCAGGTATTGGTAAGGGTGTTCTTGCCTCATCAACTGGGTTATTACTCAAAACTTTAGGATTGAGAGTTACATCTATTAAGATCGATCCTTATTTAAATATCGATGCAGGTACAATGTCACCATTAGAACATGGTGAATGTTTTGTTTTAGATGATGGTGGAGAAGTCGATTTAGATTTAGGTAATTACGAAAGATATTTAGGTATTTCATTAACCAGAGATCATAATATTACAACTGGTAAAATTTATTCAGCAGTTATTGAAAGAGAAAGAAAGGGAGATTATTTAGGTAAAACCGTTCAAGTTGTTCCTCATATTACTAATGCAATCCAAGATTGGATTGAAAGAGTTTCTAAAATTCCTGTTGATAATTCAGGTGAAGAGCCTGATATTTGTATAATTGAACTGGGTGGTACCGTTGGTGATATTGAATCTGCACCTTTTGTTGAAGCATTAAGACAATTTCAATTTAGAGTTGGTCATGATAATTTTGCATTGATTCATGTTTCCTTAGTTCCTGTCATTCATGGTGAACAAAAGACTAAACCAACACAAGCTGCAATTAAAGATTTAAGATCTTTAGGTTTAACACCAGATATGATTGGTTGTAGATGTGCAAGTGCATTAGAAAAGCCAACAATTGATAAAATTGCAATGTTCTGTCATGTCGGTCCGGAGCAAGTGTTAGCTATTCGTGATGTCAATTCAACTTATCATGTTCCATTATTATTAAAGGAACAAAAGATGGTTCAATATTTATCTAAAAGATTAAATTTGAATCAATTGAATATTTCAAATGATATGAAATTAAAGGGTGAAACGTTATACAATAAATGGACTTCCTTAACTGTTCAACACGATAAATCATTTGAAAAAGTTACAATCGCCATTGTTGGTAAATATACCAATTTACATGATTCTTACCTATCTGTTATCAAATCATTAGAACATGCATCTATGAAATGTACTAGAAGATTAGAAATTGTTTGGGTTGAATCGACAGATTTAGAACCAGAAATGGAATCCATAAGTAAGGCAAATTTCCATTCTGCATGGCAATTGGTTTGTAAAGCTGATGGTATTTTAGTTCCTGGTGGGTTTGGTTCAAGGGGTATTGAAGGTATGATTGCAGCATGCCAATGGGCTAGACAAAATAAGATTCCTTATTTAGGTGTTTGTCTTGGTTTACAAATTGCAGTTATTGATTTCGTTAGAAATGTTTTAGGTAAAAAGAATGCATCATCAGTTGAATTCAATATCAATTTACCAGAAGAGGATCAAGCTGTTGTTTATATGCCTGAAATCGATCGAGAAAGACTAGGTGGTACCATGAGATTAGGTTTAAGGCCAACTGTTTTCCAACCAGGTTCGGAACATTCAAAGATTAGAACTTTATATGGTGATTCATCAGAAGTTTATGAAAGGCATAGACATAGATATGAAGTTAATCCTAAATTGGTTGAAGAAATTGAGGCGAATGGATTGAAATTCGTAGGTAAGGATGAAACTGGTGAAAGAATGGAAATTTTTGAATTGGAAGATCATCCATTCTTTGTTGCAACCCAATATCACCCAGAATACATTTCCAAAGTTTTAGACCCTTCAAGACCTTTCTTAGGTTTAGTTGCTGCTGCATCTGGTTGTTTAGAAAAAATCTGTAAATCTGAAGATTTGAAACAACGTTCTAATGATTTTTAAAATGTTTGTACCCTTCTCCTTTTCTCTTTCCATCTATAATTACTATACTGAATAATTACTCTATATTACTTAATTGATAGAAATGATAAAAAAATTAAAAAATTAAGAAAAAAGACATGACATATATACACAAATATTATAATTTTAATATAGTAAGAATAACAGGAGGATATGATTATGAAGAATAGGATTAAAAAATGGTATAAGAAAAATCTAATTAATTGATTTTACCCAATTTAATCACACTTGACAGAAAAACACCTGAAAATAAAGGAATTGTTAAATTATCATCTAAGTTGGCAACGTCAATCCCTTCACTGATTGCAGCTATAAAGCCACTCAATAAAGCCAATGTATGTAAATTTAATAAGTTAGTGTTTGGATCATATTCAAAATCTATATTAAATTGTGGGAATTTAACAGCAATTATACCATAAAAGATATAACACGCTATTATACCGGTTATAAAGGCCGCAACAGAACCAATCAAACTTTTGCCTCTTGCTAATTTAGGACTTAAATAACCATATTTACGACCTATAGTTGAAGCTGCTGTATCTGACCAACTTAATAATAAAACTGACATAATCGACACATCTTGTTTTTGAAACATAAAAGTCAATACTGAACCTAATTGAAACCAAATCACACCATTTATTGAATTAACTTCCTTTTCTCTCATTAAAAATCCAACAGTCAAACAATATAAATGGTTAAAATAAGGCCAATTGAATCTAATTAAGTCTAAAAGGAAAATGCATGAAACGGCTATAGAGACGGGTTGCCATGTTTGATTTGTTTTATAACCATTACAATGTAAGTATAGTGTTATGAAACCTATTGAAACGTGAAATAATTTTCTTGGAATTTCATGCTTATGTATAAGCGAATAAAATTTTTTATGAATAGGTAATTCTTTTTGTAGAGTTTTATCATCAATACTATTTATTGATTCTTTACTTTCTGATGTAACTATTGAGGTTTTTTGTTTTTCAGTGGTTGCAATTGAACTATCGATATCAGTATCACTATCTTCTAATGGTACAATCTCTTTCACTTCTTCTATTTGTTCATCGTCATCAATATCAGATTCTGTGAATTGATCATCATCTGAATCGATATCTATAGTACCAGAGGTAATATTACCCATTGTAAAGTCAGGATCTTCAGATTCATCATAAGATTCGTCAACAAAATTCAGTCTAAATTTATCCGTGTCTGTATTTGATACTCTATTTCTAATTGTATCAGATTTATTTTTATCTGTTCCGGATGTATTTGAATTGGACATTTGCTCGTTGTTTGTTAGAAAGTGATAATTGTTTATGTAAGAGAAAATATTTTAAATTTGGAATAATATACGTGTATTTGAAAAGGTAGAGTTTTAGCTTGTAAGTGATATAGAGGGAGCAGAAATATCAGGTTCGCAAATCAACCAAAGAAGGAAAAAAAGAAAAAGAAAATGCAAGAGGGACACAATTTACGACATTATAAGGAATCAGGTTTCATCAACTTAATGCTTGCCTGCGGCCACGGTGTATATATTTGTATAATATAAATATACTGAAGCGCTAGACGCTAGACCTCAGACCTCACTTCTCACCTTTTTTTTTTCTTTTTCCTGATTCCCGATTTCTGATTGCGGCGATTTCACATGCGCGTGAGCGGTGAAGTGAGCCGTAAAGGGTGAATAAGCGGTATTGTATGGGGGTGCACGGGTGAAAAAGTTTTCAGGTGTGTGGTTGCCGACGTACCGACGCGCCGGTAAAAATAGAAAGCCACAGCGTTCACTACTTTATAGTCAGCAATTTAAATATCATAAAGTTTTCGTTAAATAGAGATAAATAGAGATAAATAGAGATAAATAGAGATAAATATCAAAGTATGAAAAAAACCATTTAAAAGCATATTTTCCGTCTATTTCTTGGTTGCACATTGTTCGGCACCCTCCTTGGCACCCTCCTTTGCACCCTCCTTGGCGCCGGTGACAACACCAGAGACGTATTCTGCTGCATCATGGACGGCCTTTTTACTTTGTGCCAACATATCATTGGCACTTTCAGACCATGTTTTTTCTTCGGCTTCAACTTTAGCCTTGGCATCATCATAACCCTTTTGAATGGAATCAGAAACGGATTGACCAAAAGTTTTTTGGTTGTCAGGGGTGATGTTAGCGGCTGCCTTATCGTAGGCATCAGTTACACTTTCCTTCACTTTATCATAGCTTGTCTTTTGAGAATCTGGGGTGAGTGTTTCAGATATCTTTGTTGAAAAGTCTTTTCTACCTGCGTCTGCCATTTTCGTTTTTGTTGTAAGTGATTATTCTTTTGTTTGTTTTTTTGGTTGATGCTTCAAGGAACAAAAAAAAAGAGAGGATCAGAAATTTACCGAGATTAAGATATGTTATACAAGAAGGGGTTCCTCTGGTATTTATATAGTGTTTCCAGGGGCAGGAATTCTGCCAGAAGTTTGGGGGATAGGTATATGGGAGAGGGGAGGCTCTGCAAGTCTCATGTCCTCCGTCCTCCATCCTCCGGCCCACGACCCACGACCCACTCCGAGCTCCTTTAGCTGTGCGAGAAGCTTCTCCCACGACGAGTACGCAGAGGTGACGTCACGAGTCCGTCGAGTTGAGGACGGCAGCGGCGGTGGCCCACTCCGCCGCCCGCAACAACTGGTCGCTCACAACGCCGGGGCCCACCTGGTGCGCGTAGAGCACACCGCCGGGACAGCGAGTCACCTCCACGTAATCGTCGCCTGTCCCCGGCTGCGTCCCCGGCTCCTGCCCTTGCACAGCTCGCTCAAAGAGAACACCTTCGTACCCATAACTTGAAAAGTCGTGAACCTTCCCAACCAACTTCCGTCCTCGTAGATAATTTACTGGTGTTTCCGTTGATGTGTCATTTTCTGACGGCTCAATCTCCATATACTGATTCCAATTACTCGTCCCATTTGGTACAACTCCTGTGAAATTGATGGCAGATGGAATAACGTTGACTGTTCCCCTCTCGATTTCCCCCTTGTTGTCCTTAACGTTGTATACCGTCATCGTGCTCTCCTAATTTGAACTTTTTTTTTCAAACAATGATTTCTAAATCGTGAAACTAAACTCCTGTGTAATATATGTCCTATAAACAATAAAAAAATGACTTAAAGAAAAGACAGTTCTATGTGGAATTTTCTAAAGTCTTGGATTTCAAAATTTTAGGATCCACACTCCTCATAGAAAGGTACGCGTAGCCGTATTATCGTCGCGTCGCATATTGTGTCCAAATTCCCTTACACGAAGGCGAACGCAAATTTTAAGGTTCAGAGTTCAGAGGCAGGTAGAGGGTAGAGTGTAGTCTTCCAACATGTAGGTCAATCAATACAGTCTTTTCGATCCTTTTCTTTTCTTCTCTTTTTTTCTCTTCTTTCTCCACATCGAAAAACTGGTTATATACACATTAAACTCACACTTACACTCACACGGAATGAATACAGGGGAGCAAACAAGAAAAGTCGTTCAACAATTCAAACACTATCCATATTTAATTTCAAAGTATGTACCTCAAAAAATATATCTTTTCTTCTTTCTTCCTTTTCTTCTAGAATAATAACTACCCCTTAATGATGATTTATAACAGAGTGAACAATCTCTTAGATCTATAAATTTATAGACGAAGATTAAAAAACGTTTTATTTTCTGAATTTTGGTAGTTTCCCATCGAGTTTTTCATCATCCAACGAAACAATATACTAACATTATTATCTAAATCATTTTATAATTATACAGATGGACAGATCCAATTTTGGCAATAACTGTTGGTGTGGCAGCCTATTATCTATATGAAAAAAGAATCGGTAGAGAACCTGGCCATTCACTTAATGAATTACTTTTGAAAAAGTGGCAATCGTATAGATCGTCCTCCTCCACTAAAAATTAAATATTCCGATAAAAACTAATTGTGGAATTAGTTGTATAGATCTATCTTTCATTTACATTTTATATGATATTTATAACGCTTAATTCTGTTTATAGAAGGGAGTTGGTTTTTCAACTACCAAATTTAACACCAACAATACTATTATCTTCATCTTTCATTAAACTTGCCTTGCCTTGTTTAACCAAGCTTTCAATTATTCGAATCAATAATTGATAATTTATACTATAAAATTCTTGATTTAATGATAGATCACCCTTTCTGATCTCATATATAGTTAAAATTTTACCTTGTTGACCTGTATTATCAATCCAATCATACAATATTTGCGCCCATTCATCAATTGAATTCCAAAGTATAAATATCCCACTATTTTGTTTCTTCTTTAAATCAATCCATTCTCCAACTTTTTCTTCAATTAAATATTCATAGATTTTTAATATAAATTCATTTGATGCATACCTCTTAATCTTATCATTTCGAAAAATTGAAAAATCATCAATTTTACTATTACCGTCCGTTGGTACAACACCTTCTAAATCATCATCTAACGACATGAATTCTTCACTTTCATCATTTTCAGAATCTAGTGGTTTCCCTGATATAGATAATGCCGATATCTTGTTCGATCTACAATATGTTAAAATAATATCCTTCCATTGCTCAAGTTGTGATTGATAAGTATTCGAATTCGGCTGTATCGTGAAAAAGGGAGGGAAATCGTATATCCTTGGAAATTCATATTTATTCATTTTCGACAATACCTTTATAAGTTATTCCTAATTTCAAAAGTGTATGAAATATTGCCAAAGGTGTCAAATATCTGGCAAGGGATGGAGTCTTGTCTGTGGAGTATGGAATATGGTTATAGATTGAACACAGGGTACAGGGTATTTGGCACCCTTCGATAGACATGTGCGAGTTTACCTCAGGGGTCTGGGATTGGGTGGATATTGGGTCTTTGGTCTTGAGTTTTAAGTATTGAGCATTACACGTACCTATTTCTTTTTTAGCTTCAACGCATTGCATATATTAACATACCCTCAACAAAAATGACAGATAATAAAACCTTTTTTTCTAATGATTCTGTCAGATTAGAAGCACTAGAGGATACATCACATAAACAAGTTGCACAGATACTGGATGAATTAATTTACAAATCGACATATCTGAAATTAGAAAAGGAATTTGATGATGACAACGATGAGAAATTACTTGATGAAATAATAAAAAAAGAATTGACTGATTTCAAATCTTTTGATCCCACAGTACTAACTTATGATGATGATGATGATGATAATAATAATAATAATAATAATAATAATAATAATAATAATGGTGACTATTATTTGGATAGATTAGAAAAATATTTGAAAAATTTAGTTAAAATACGAAATGATATAGTAGACCAACAAATAATTTCTGATGCTTATGAATCAAATACTGTTGAGAAAGAACTAATAGATGAAAATTTGACATTGGCACACAGTAAAACAGAAAGTGTAAATGATTTAACCAATAATATAAAGAAATTAAAGGACATTAGGGACTCAAATTTAATTAAAATTGATAAGGTAAAAGAGTTGATTGATATTCAGCGTGAATCTAAAATTTTCACTAATATCTCTGATACAGATAACGATGATTTGGATGGTTTGAAAACAAAATATAAAAAATTAATAGGGAAAAATCTTATGTTGAGTCATTTTATAACTGATTTCATCTCTGCGTTGAATACCGCTGATATTGTAAATGATGATAAACTTTTGCAGATTTTAATGGACTGTGGAGACTATTCAGAATATGATTTACTTTACACATAATCGAATATATGGCTATTGTAATTGTGTAAGAAAAAGGTGTAGAATTTAAGTGTTGAAAAATTGTTGGTTATTTAAAATTATATACAGAAAAAAAATTATGTAAATTTTTTTATGGATAAACGGTTTATATTACATTGCAATATTTGAGAAGACCCTAGAGTTAATAACGTTCCAATCAATATTATCCCAAAACTTTTCCAAATATTCAGCTTTACCTGTAACACCGTAATCTACTATATAAGCATGTTCCCAAACGTTGACACAGAGCAAAGGTAAGGAATAATCTTTAACACTATTCAATATCTTTTGTTTATTTTTAACTATTTTCTTATAATCTTCATATTGGAAAACAGTATTCAAATCATATGATTGATTTCTACCATAAAAATATGGGGTCCCATCATTATTACAAGAGACTATTTTCAATTCTTTATTTTCATCTTCAATTAAAAATACCCATCCATTACCATTTAAAATATCAGCAGATAATAAAAACTCATTTTTGAAATTATCTAAAGTTTGGAAAGTATTTTTGATGGATCTCAAAAGTTGAGGTTTGATATCCGATTCTTGAACTGGAATTCTACCACCATTATGTTTCAGTTGTTGGAAAAATAAATGATTGTTATGAGCTTGAGATGCAAAATGAAAAATTGATGCCTGATTTGGCTTCTTTGAAGTACTCATAGCAATCGCCATCGGAGTTCTAGTTTCATATTCTGTATCTGCTGTTTTCATAGATAAGTTTTTGGTTAAATAATCTTGGTAATCGACCCATCCAGTTTTGAATTGTTCAGCTGACATGAAACCTCTGATACCTTCCTGCTTGAAAGAACTTTCAAGTGCTAATTTTGGCGCAATATGAATTCCTCTCTTCACTATCACCTGTCCAAATATCATCGTGTGTTCTATTGTTCGACTTTGCTGTACTAGTGGTAGGCGTGATATACAGTTTAGAATGTTATACACAAATTGTATGTGTTACCTATTCATTTAATTGTTCATTCTCGACGAAGTGAAGAAAAACCCCAGCGGAAAATTTAAAAGTCGCTTATGTCAGCACACGTAAAGTGCAAACCGCCAACCCGGGACCCGGGGGGGGAGGGCGGCGAGCGGTTGAAGCTTGAATCTTAATTAGCTCTCGTATTGTTCTATGATTACATTGATTACAGATAAATAAATACCTAATTATCATTTAGTTAGGAGCACAGAGTATTTAATTTTTCAGGATTTACCAATAGCATAACCAATAGCTCATGTTTAGGACATTTATAAGAAGTCCAATTGAGCGGGTTTCAATTGGAAAAAGATGGTATTCACCTTTAAATTATGATAGAGCACCAAGAGGTAGAAAACGTGGGAATGTTAACGGATTACGAAGAGAACAAAGTATAGAATATGAATATAAGCCGATGCAAGAAGGATATGTGGGCGATAACTTTAAATCGAAATCATCTTCTGATAGTTATTATGGTAATAGTAGTAGTTATGGAGATTTTAGTTCATACAAGGAATCTACAAATAGTATAATTAATTCATCACACCCTTGTTTTGGAATTTTATCACAACCCACATTGATTATTGAACGTAGAATTGAATACATGAATTTATTTTTAGGGTTTGAACAGGCTAATAAATATGCATTATATGATGCAATGGGTAATCAAATTGGATGGTTAATTGAGAGAGACTTCGGTATTGGTAAGGCGATTATGAGACAAATCTATAGATTACATCGGCCATTCATAGTCGATGTATTGGATATTAATGGTAATTTGTTATTAACGATTAAAAGGCCATTCAGTTTTATCAATTCACATATCAAGGCGATTTTACCAATGAGAATTGATACTAATGATCCAATATTGGAAAGGGCGGCAGATATTGATGCAGATGGTATTATAGTTGGTGAAAGTGTGCAAAGTTGGCATTTTTGGAGAAGAAGGTATAATTTGTTTGAAAGTGTCAATGATGGATCAGGCGCTTTTAGACAATTTGGGAAGATTGATTCTGGATTTCTAAGGTGGGAATTCCCAGTTTTCAATAAGGAAGGATTAGTGCATGGTTCTGTTAGCAGGAATTTCAATGGATTGTTTAGAGAGGCATTTACTGATACTGGAGTTTATGTATTGAGAATGGATCCAACTAGTTTTGAAAGTAAGGAGACTGAATTTGGAGAAGTTGATCCGATACCATTGACGCTTGATCAAAAGGCGGTAATGCTTGGTAATGCAGTATCGATTGATTTTGATTATTTTAGTAGACATGGTGGAGCTGGAGGGGGATTTCTCTTCTTTGGAGGTGGAGGTGATATTTAATTGTATTGTTTAAGAAAGTTTTAATATTAATTTTATACAATCATACAATCATACATCATACAGTAAAAAGAGACGTTAGTTTATTATATTTAAGCCGCAAATCCAATAACCCCACAAGCTGGTCTACCACCTGCATTACCAGTTTTCAAAGAATCAACGTGATTACTTTTACCTAAATCGTCAGTTCCTGCGTGAACGACAACGGTTCTGCCTAAGATGGAATTTTCACCGAAAAGGGAGACCAACTTATCAGATTTTGTACCCTTTGCAATACCTGAAGCATCAGTTTGAATGTTACCCAAATCACCAACATGTCTAACATCATCATCGGGAGCACCGTGAGTTTTGCCAAAAGGATTGAAATGAGGACCTGCGGATGTACAACCGTTAGTGTTATCACCGAATTGATGAATGTGGAAACCTCTCAAAGCATTTGGGTCGTTACCTTCAATATCCCAAGAGATTGAGATTGGGGTTGCTTCGGATTCTTGTTCAAAAGTGACAGTACCTTTAACGGTGGAATCACCTCTTAAAACTGCGACTGCTTTAACCATTGTTATTTCTTCTTTGTGGTATAATAGTATATATCCGGTTTTATAAGACTAGAGAGGAGACAAAAGGAGAGAAAAGAAAAGAGAAAGGAAAAGGTGTATATCAAGAATATAAAAGAAAATAGGACATGGAACTGGGATTAATCTTTATTTAATGTTAAATTGGCCAGAAGCCGGGAAGGGGGGAGGGGGCACTTTGCTTGGCCAACCATAGTAATTTGCTTGAATGTGGGCAATGGGAAATGCGGAGAAATTAGTAATCAGCACCATAGAGAAAGCCATTTTCTGGGAATAAGCTTAATTGAAGCTAGAAGCCCACAGCCCACAGACCCAAAATGCACCCCCACTTACGGCCCGTTTCTCCTTTTCCAGTTTCCCCATTGGGCACAGGGGGTGTGGCGCAGCTCCCAGTTCCGGCGGGTGCCAGCGGTGGCTGGTAATCAGTGCGACGCGGGGGGCGACGCAGGAGCGACGCGTCGTCAGTCCTCTCCCTCGTTCTTGGGTACGTGGTTCATGGTATGTGGTACGTGCTCGGATTAAACATTATACGTGTTACCTGCCACCAGTCAAGGATCACGGACCGCATAACCTGTGGCCACCGTGCAGTGCCAGTACTGGGGACACGATGTATATGTGATCCTGTAGCTTTGCACACCGAGAGAAGTCTTCAAAGGGCTATCCGCCAACCACCGCACACCAATGCTCAATATTTTCCGTATAGCAGGGGACCTGGCCCATTTGGTGTCAATTCTCATATTGATTCAATCCATCAAGACGAAAAAATCGGCAATCGGTATATCTTTGAAAACTCAATTACTCTATGCCTTGGTTTTCATTACAAGGTATTTGAATTTATTAACTTTTGAGTTTAATTCCTTTTATAATACATTATTGAAAATCATCTTTTTATATACGTCATTTTATACAATTCATTTGATGAAAAAATATACAAAGGAAATAACGCAATATGTCGATGATTTCAAAATAGCTTATTTAATCATACCAAGTTTTATATTCTCTTTGATATTCAACTATAAATTTTCAATTATAGAAATCTCTTGGAGTTTCTCATTATGGTTAGAATCAGTTGCAATTCTACCTCAGTTGTTTATGTTACAGAGTCAAGGTGAAAGTGATTTATTAACAAGTCATTATATTTTTGCATTAGGTTTATATAGAGCATTTTATATTCCAAATTGGATTTACAGATACGTTGCTGAAGATAGATTCGATGTAATTAGTGTTGTTGCAGGTATAATTCAAACTTTAGTTTATTCAGATTTCTTTTATATTTATTACAACAAAGTTATTAAAAATACAATGAAATTACCTCAATGATTTTATTTGTTTCTACAACTATTATATTATTATGTATTATAATCTGTTATGTATATATATATATATATATATATAACATAAATACTGGTTATACTATTATTACTCAATAAAATACACTTCTATAAAGTAAAGTGTAAAACTTCTAATCTTTCTTTAATGGGAAATATTCAGTACGTACGCCATCTTTTGTAACAATTAAAATCTCTAATCCATCACCAACTTCGATATGTCTTTCTGTAGCTGATGAGAATGCATCCCTAACCAATTGAATAACTTCATCAAGTGATAAATACCTGATTTCTTTCTTCTTTTTACCACCACTTGTTGGATCCATTTGATTTTTAAAATTAACTTGGTTATCCAAAAATGGCATGATTAATGAAGCAGCAGCACCACCTGCTCTGCATTGTTCCCTTTCGTACGATCCAACGGGATCAAATGAGTAAATTGCTCCCTTACCATCTTCATCTAATCCAGCCAAAATAGTATGTACATAATATGGGAAAAATCTTTTACCATATAACATATGTTGTATTAATCTTGCTGCACTTGAAATCAATAGTTTCTTATTATGATTGAAATGATACCACTTTAGTCTATTATCAAATACTTTAACTAATTGTGTTGCATCACCCGCAAATCCATTTGCTGATAACAACAAGTTATCTCCAACGTCAAAAACTTTTGGTTCATAACGGGAATTAATACTATATCCTGTAGTTTGTCTTGTATCTCCCGCTAAAACCGCAAAATCTTCACCGGCAATACCTAAAATTGTTCCACCATTATCTGAATATGGATTAAATCTGTGTTCGATAGGTTCACTACGTAACTCATTAGCGTATTCTGTACTTGGAATTGCCTTTTGCATGATCAATATTGTGTATTATATTTGAATTATTTTCGTTGTTTCAATTTCTGAATAGGTGGGGAAGTTCATCCCATTAAATTTTTATTAATGTGCAATCAACGGGGAAATTCATGTCTCCAGCTCGTTGTTGACCCCTAACCTCCGGCCTCAGGCCTCATGCTCTCTCGCCCTCGCATTTTTTGCCCTCACAATGCTCTCGCTGCTCTGAGCAAAATTCATTTCGGCTAAGTTACTTAATCGGGACCCAAATTATTCTGAATAATAAAATTTCGATTGTTTACGCCAACTATGGTGGAATAAATTATATACAGATAAAGTATGACCATATATCACTGGTTAATAAGTTATAAAACTAATTAAACAATTAAAAACCCCCTAATTCAAACTATTGATGAACGGAACTGTCTGATCCTCGTCGCGACGACCATTTTTAATCACGTGACAGTTGTTTCTCAAGTATTTTTACTAAATTCCAGGAGTGTATAGAAAGAATATTGAATCAATTTCTTTTTCCCTTGAAATTGATTCATAACTATCACAAACAACTATCAAAATTATCAAAACAACACAATATTAAACTTTTGAATTGACTACAAATTTTAACTCATTCTAGTTATGCCTTTATTTTAATGCTTTCTTGTTTAAATTTCTTCTGATCCATAAAAACCTCAGAGTGGAGAATTCAAACCATGCATGCACAACAGGAAGCGCGTCATGGACGCCTCACCGCTGGTGGTTGGTGGCCCATCAGGTCTATTGCTCATGGTTCTTGGCCCGCGAAAAGTCTGAGCAAGGAGCAGGAGGCAGGAAGATTTGAAGTTTGAAGTTTGAAGGGCGAAGGCTCAGGATTCTTTCTTTTCATTGTACAGCCTACAGCCCAACTAACTAAAGATATATAATTATTACATTCATTGCTTATTCAAAGAATAACTATTGTATATATTATGGGTATTCTTTTATTAAATGGAAAGTAATTTTAAAATTAGAAATATTACTTTTACTTTGTCTTTTTCAAACAATTAAATTGATCCCATGACATCATTTTGAAATAATGTTTGTTTTTCATCAACAATCTAAAGCTTGGTTTAAGCCAATTTGTCGTCAGTCTTAAAACTGTTATTTATATATTAAACATTATTAATACTATTTCTAGTATCCATCAGCCTTTCTATGCAATACTTTATTCAAAAAGAGAAAATTAATAATATATACGTTAATGTCGTTACTTTTACGTTTATCAAATAAACACTACCACTAAAACCCACTTTTATAATCCTATAGTTTACAATGAATATTATATATATAGCAAGAAAGAAATCCCCCTGAAAATCATGCAAGTTATTACAAAACATGATTTACATTGGTTTTTGCTTGTTTTATGCATATATATAATGTGCTGTTACCGAGATTGTATCAGCTAGTAACTTTTTTTAATAAACAGTGATTTCAGAACAGCCGCCAATCAACGCGACTGTATGCTGTTTTGTGCATCGGCGGTTGTTCCAAAGTTACTGTTCACTATCGAAAGTTACTGACTGATACAATCAGTTTAATAAGACTGTCTATAGTAAACAAATGTAATTTTTATCACCTACCATTTAATTTTTAATCAAATAGTAAATTTAACTTGACCTATTTTCATTGGAAATTTTATATCATTTTATCATTATTATTTACCTAATTTAATTCTTTCAATAGATAAAAATGAAATATATTATAGTTTTCAAAGGAGAGAGAATTATTTACCGAACTTAGGAGGAGCTAAAACTGTGGATTTGAGTTCACTAAATTAATAATATTAAATGTATACAATAGGATTTAAAGATGCGATGAAATGTGGTCTTTCGATCTTTATTGTTAGGAATGTAATGAAAATAAAACAATCCTCAAAACTCAATGATTTCAAGCTTATATAGTTTAAGTTTTAGAAAATAAGGTGCGCATAGACGCCATTCTAGAGTACAATATAAATATATACGTCTGTTCCTATTGAAAGGTAATGGCTTAAACAAAAGCAGATATAGAGAATGGTGAGGCTCGAATAATCTGGAAATTGGAGATTTAAAAATATGGACAAAACTTCGGACAATATGTGAGGAATAAAACAATATCCCCGCAGTGTTATGATTAGGTTACAATTGTCGGTTACGGCTTTTCCAACGTAGAGCATCGAACGTTGAAAAACATTTTTGTCGAATTAGTCAAGCTCGACATGTCTTGTATATATAACATTTAAATAGAGCTTGGAAGTTACTTCGAAGAGACTCAGTTCTATGTATAGAATTAGGTATATATACGCAAAGTTGAATATATTCATTTAGATTATAATATATTAATCGGATCAAATGACTATCATGTCAGGCAAAGAGACTTCCAAGATGGGTGTCGATGTAACTTTTGATCTTAGAGATGTAGAGGCTATGAATGCAAAGATAAAGACCTTGATTGTGAATGCTCAGATGGATGATACTGGTAGAAAGGATTTATTAGATGCTCTTGGTTATTTGAGTGGTAACAGTAACATGTCATTCTCAGTGAAAATAACAACTAGTAAAATGGCCGGCCTGGCGCAATCAACTGCATACAATATGAAGGCCTCGGTCCCGAACCGCGGGTACAACCGTTTTATTTTTATGCACAGATCTCTGCTCTCAGGTGGTTGAAAGAATTATTTGTGAGCCCTTTCGCCCTTGGACTTTGTGTTCGATGTATGATCCTTAATCTTTGAATCCAGAATGATTTTGTAAATCTGGTACTTGGATGGAGCAATTTTTTTCTCGAATTTGTGAAATCTTAAAGTCTTTACTTTAATTTTGTGGTTTGTTGAATTCGAAAAACCTTAGATTAATAATATCAAAACGTTCGTCTTACTTTGTACAGTTATATCATTTTATATTTTATTGATGAAAAGAAAGATGCTTTGTACTTTGTATCCTGCCCAATTCAAAAATTGATGGAAATATCAATCTATAAATGAAATGCATTTTGTGAGTAAATCAGAAGCACAAGAGCTTTCTAGCATCTAAGACTCTGAAAAAGACATGCATATCTTAGAAGTATAATTTGTGCAACTTCAAATCTTTTGACTTTCTCTTTTCTCCTGTTTTTTTGTACAAAAACTAATTATAGGAATACAAAACTCTTAGCTTCTAGCCGATCACTTCTAACACTTGGAACACATAATTAATTTCAAGTTTTATCAAAAATACTCCAGAAATAAAGCCTTTAATTTTAGCATCTAGAAGCTGTATCCGAATTTTGAAATTAATTTGTCAAAATTACAATAATTTCACAATTTGTGCAGTACCAAAATAACAATCGTAAAATTGTATAATTTTTTTCGTAAATCGTAAATATTTAGGTCTTTAACAAACGTAAACGCGGTTAATAATCAAGGCTGTCGATGTGTGCAAAACCATTCGATCAAGGATCATAAAAACACTGGGCAACCGCGAGGTACAAAATCTTGAAACTATGCATGAACATATCCCAATTAGTTATAACGTGGTTATTTTCCAAAGCAGGAATCTGTTTCTTTCGAAATCGGTGCGATTCATCGCAAATTTTTCATGCACGATTTTTACTTTTCAAACGTTGTCAGTTGTAAAGGTACGGTTTCCGGCTTTCGGTTGTTTTAAGATTACCGGTCAAACTTCCACAAGTTGCCTTTTGCAGATGGAAACCCGCTTACTGAATTTGTAAAAAACTGTTAGTTATACTCAACAAGCAGAATTACTTAAATATCTATGTTACCCACTTTTAAGTAAAACATTAGACACGGGAAACATTACAGGGAACAGGAAACCACTCGAGCTGCAGTAAAAAAATTTAAGAAATTTTAATTTTGCTTTAACTTTGAACTTTGATATATCACACTCTATCTGATATACCTCACTAACAAATTTGAAACAAACAAACAATATAGATTAACCTTTATTTTCAATTTATTGCCTGTTAATATTAAGAGTAAAGAAAAATGTGTGGGTTTTTGAAGTTTTCAAAATCGATGTCAGAATTAAGTTAACCTTTGAGTTTTGGTGGTTCGCAGTTCATACCTCTGGCAAATAAGTATACATAATCTGTACAGGTATTTTGAAGCGTTTTTTAATTTTAGTTAATCATTTCATTTCATCACAGTGTATATATGCTAGTCTAGAATTGTTTATAAATAGAAATATATAATCAAATAAAAGCTATAAACACTGGCAGAGCTGGGGACTGGAAACGCTAGGAGGCTACAAATCTAAAAGCTAAAAATAAGAAACTGTGCGTGAGCTATTTGTCTTCCTGGCTTTTTGCCCTTTCATTACTGTTTTTAAGAGTCACTTTATATATATATATAATTAGAGGTACTCGTGATTTTCCGCCTTTTAACTATATATATAATAAAAGGGGATATAAATACACACACACAACTATATATATATGATAACAGAAAAATAAATACATGTAAAAGAACTTTTTAATATTTACTTCCAGTGCTTGCAAATTGTGACATAAGTGAAAGAGCCAAGTGAGGATGAACCTCGATGTATAATAGATAAATCGCACCGTTTCAATTTTTTTAATTGTCTTTGAGAAAACTTACAAAATTTTCAAATAATTTTTCTCTGCAGGGAGAAGCGTCTGTCTATTCAATTTTCCCCTTTAGGAAAAAACAGCTTATATAACGTTAAGGTTGTTAAATTGAACGCGCATGAAAATATTAATGCAGTGCATATATATCTATATTTGTCTTGATCAGAAACCAGAAGCGTAACCACGCGATTACAATTCAGTACTTAAACTTCATCAAGCCACTGATATATTTTTTTCATCCCTGAGAAAGGCTAGCGAAAATTATACAAAATAAAGATCTGATTGTTGATTTACCGGAAAAGTTTCGTAAATCAGCAAAATAAACAATTCCGATTGTTATTGGGGACAGGTAGATATTAAGGATACATAATTATTGCAGTTACATAATGCAATCACATTTACATTGTCCAATTTCTTTTCTCCTTCCCGAATTTGAAATTGCCTGCATTACAGTTTATTTGTATCTCACGCAAGGAACGTGTACATTAAGGTTTTTCAATGTCCTAGAAATGATCAGATCGTTCCCAAGCTTTTTTCCTCTTTCAGGTTAAGGTATTACGGACCTATTACTCAATTCTTGTTGATGTTTTTTTCTCGTTCCTGCTTTTCAGTTTCAACAATCTTTTGATATTGAAACAATAAAAATTTAAGAAATTGTGCTATTTTATATAATACCTTCCTGTATGGATTCGTTGAGTTTTAACTCTTTTTACTCCAGGCAAACTTCTTTTCAACCAGCCGCTTCAAACTTTATTTAAAAATGTCCGGCATATATATACATTTATATTGTGACAATAATAATTATACCAAGGTAATTTACAAAGCTTAAATAGTTACAACTAAAAGGGTGCATTTGATATGCACTACGTCAACTGATGTTACTATGTAAATACGTCAATTCATTTGATGATTGTTTTTCTTCGAGTAACGTAAATATTTCTGTTTATTGTAAACGCCAAAAGACCAATTAGAAACAATTCTAGAATTCCTTTTAACTAAACTAAATGAATTGTTAACTTGAAATAATTTCTTCTTTTAAAATTGTATAAAATGTTAACCCAATCCTTCAAACATTTATATAGTCGTTGAATATTAATTTATGAATTTTATTTTCATTTCTTTTTCCTTTCTTCGTTCTCTACACAAAACGACTTTTCCAATAAAACATGAAAATACATTCGTTATTTTTGCTTTCATCGATTGTTGGATTATCACGTTTAGCATCGGCTAGTCTTTCTGCTACAACGTGTTCCCTATCTACGTATGACCACGGTTACCCATCGGCCACCATTGAATATAGTGGTTTGAAGGCAACCGGTGATCTTTATGAAGCTACTATGATTTTCAAAGGTTCAGATAGTTCTAAATTTACCAATTGTGAAGAAATTAAAATTATTGGATGTGCTGACACGGTTGTCGTCTATTCATGGAATAATAACAACCAGAAACTTCTTGATAACGGTTGTGAATGGTCTGAGACCTTTACCTTCTCTGCTGAATATGATTCTGATACTGGTTTATACTGTATGCAAAGTGGTATGCAAATCCAATATGATTTGAGTTCAGGTTCTTGGGATTATTCATTTGGTTGTGGTTCGAGTGGTCAATATGATTTTCACAAATTATGTTGGTCTGAAGGAGAGGGAGGAGCCACCACTACAACTTCAAAGAAAATCACAACTACATCAAAAACTACATCATGTAGTCATGAAAAAGTTGGCACATCATCTACCTCTTCAAACCATAAACAGGTCACCACATCATGTAGCCATGATAAGGTTACCACGTCTACTTCTAAACCATGCACTACCCACACCACTGCAACCAACTGTGTTACCGAATGGGGTGAATGTAATAGTGCAGATTGTTGTGCAGGTTTGACGTGTTATTCAC